>JAEQBH010009107.1:0-82814 GCA_016808115.1 Tetrastigma voinierianum | reverse complement strand
AACTTATGCCAATAATGGCTTACACAAGATCTAGGGAAAATAAGAAAACCTAACCCAAAAACACCATATAATTAACGAACCTCATCCATCCATACACAAACACAAATAATCACATTAAAATATGCCGACTGCCCACTCATGCAGCTGGAATCCAAGAAAACAATTTTCTAAACACAATAATATATATATATATATATATAGCAGCATATATATATATATATATATATATATATATATATATATATATATATATATATATATATATATATATATATTAATATGCATTTACATGGACCGCTCTGATACCAAGTGATGGAAATAAAATCAAAACGCAGAGGAATTAGGTTTTAAAATTTTTCAGAAAATCTTATTTTCGCAGGAACCCATGCAAACACATATTAATATCAAAAGGTGAAGATCGATTCATAATCTATCATATAGGAGATTTGTTGGCTGGGGGCAGGGCTGAAACAACTCCCTCGCACCAAGGTCTTCAATTCCGCCCTCCTTCCTCGAGAGGTGTGCGGGCACCAACGATTCGATCTGGAACAATATACTTAGTTTTTCTGCCTAGATTCATCCTTAAGTACTCAACACATGAGACAAGGGATCTCTATGTGCGTAGTCCCCTAGGAGACTAGGTATGGAAAACCTCCTTTTTTTCTTCTCTTTCCTTTTCATCGGGGCAGGATTTCTTATTTATAATCAACCCTAATTGCATAAATATCCAACCAATTTGATATTTTCAAATTTTCCCCATATGGTCTGACATTATGAAACAAGCCGTGACCGGGATACTTCATAATTCAGAATCGTCTGAAGATAATTTGTAATAGCTGTGATTGCAGAGTTACTTTTAATCTATAACCTGTCTAATATTAATTTGTAATACTCTAATTAATACTCTTAATCTATAATCGTCCAATACACTTGTAACATCACTAATACTCTTAATCTATAACTATCCAATATTAATTTGTAACAGTCCTAATTAATATGTACAAGCCTTTGATCATACAAAGGTAATTTATTCCAAATCACTTAATCGCTCATTGTAGTAAAATAGAGGTGGAATTTGGGACCCATGGACTGTAATTTCAAGTCTAATAAATTCAATAATTAATTAAAATCTTTAATCAATCATTTTAATTTATTAATTTCAGAGTTATTCCAATTAAAAAACTTGAAATCGAACCTTGTCCTTACAAAGATCGATTTTATCGAAAATTCAGAGTGTCCATTGATTTAATCATTACATGCGCTCTATCCTCCAAGAAGTGGTTCATAACTAGAGTCGTGAATTACCGTTTTGCCCCTCTAGCTCATATCTTGATCCTTAAGTTCCATTAATCCATTAAAGGAACAATTAATTTATAAACCTGTTATAAATTAGAGTGCTCAAACTGTCGCCTGCATCCAACACTTAAGGGAACCAATCGGTCCAAATTCTTCCATAGGAAGGGTTGGATTCCATGTCCATAGTTCACATTCCCAGCTGCATACATCAATGGGCCTCAAAGACACAAGTATTTGGCCCATTCCATAACGGGCTTTAACCCATGACTCAAAAGGCCCAGTTGACATAAACATGAGTCTATGACTACTCAGATTGAGATCGACCAGATATGACATCTAGCGGCGCTGTTTGAATTCTTGAGACAAATGGTATTTAAAAGAATTCGAAAACTGTGCCTTGGTCCTATCCTATATAATCTTATTATATATGGAGCCTCCACTTTAATGTCGCCATATTAGTGACCTGGATTAAGGTCACTTCATTCTCAATGATAGCGACTCTCAGCAATATTTAATTTGAAGATCCCCAAACTTCAATTAATTTATTACGGACAATTTGATTTATAATCCATAACCTCGATCCTCTCGTGTATAACTGTTATACACTGAGGTTATGGTTACATTAATAAATCTGGGATTTTCTGACGTTTCATTCATACATCATGCACAAAATTAGCTAAATGTAATAAATACGACACTTTTATTAATTTCATAAAACATAAATACAAATTCATGCTTTACAGTATAATTATCCCTAACACCCATGCATTGTGATATCATAAAGCCTTCTTCAATTTGATTGACACCTCATTCTACACTTCTGATGAAAATTTCCATATCCTTGATTAGATCTTTGCTAACACGAGATTAGAATCAATTTAGCATTAAGATGAGAGACCTCTAAGTGATTAAACATATACTTCATTCCCAACCATCCTCAATTATGGGGTGTTGGTGATCAATCCGAGTAATCCAAAGTTCATTAGTTCCATTGTATTACCACCATACCCACACAAGGAACCGGCTTCACACCTCGTGATTCTCCATCTCCAGTCACCAGAGGGCCTCCCGGAAATCGTATGATACGCATTCGTATCGGGTACACTGCATCAGTAATCGAGAACAAGTAAATTTATAAAACAATACCAATCAAATAAATTAAAGAATTTAATTTAAAAAGCTTTCTTCCACCTTATGCATAAACATGACTTTCATCAATGACCCATTTCAAAGGAGCTCAACTTTCAAACCGGTTCACTCATATAAGCGGATTAACTCGATCAAAAAATTCACTGAAATCATGAACGAATTGAAATAAATGAACTCCAGAAACTTTCCATCATCCATTTAAATCAAACAGTAATGGAAAAGATGAATTTATAAAGAAATACCAACTCGAAGCTACACTTCAGTACAATACCCAAATCCAGGAAATTAAAGGAAAACTAACAAAATAAGCTACACTAAAACTAAATCTACTAAAATGAAAAAATATAAAAAAAATACAAGAGTATCCAACCCCCTAAACGTCCTGCAGTTGCGGAAGCTATGCACATTGCCCTAGAAGCATGTATTTATAGGCTTTCCAATGTTAGGCCTCACTTCATTAATTGCTTTGTGGATCCCCAAAATTCTGGCCCAAATTGGTATCTTTTTCGCTACATAGAAAGGTCTGTTACAACAAAGCTTTCGCCGTCGCGCCCTATCATAGTTTCTTCTTTCGCCACTACCTATTCTCCGGGCTTGCTCGATTGTGTCAGGACATACTTTGATAATGTGACGACATAAATTTTTATTCAAAGAATTTGTTCTCGTCGCGACAGAATGCCTTGTGTTGCGACACCAAACCCGCTTTTGCACTCAGCTTCTCAAGCGCTCTTGTCCTTCTAGAGTTTATCGTGACATAATTTTCTTTTGCCGCGAATAAACATTTACCTTTAGCCTGGCCAACTCTGCGGTGATAGATTTCTTTGAGTCTCAGAAATTTCAGCCACTGATGAAACTCCTTTGGTCAGACGTACTTTTCTTGACTTTTGTCGCTTGCTGAACTGCTTGTCGCGCATAGAATTATCTCTGCTATGGCCACAAATGGCTACCCAGTTCTTTCAATTTCTATCGCGACCAATTTTTTCTCATCATGACGTATTCTTATCATTCCATAGCTTGTTTATTATGACATAAACTTCTTTGTCACGACATAGGTTTTGCTTTGAACTCTTGATTATGTCGCAACAAAAATTTCTTTATCGCCATTCTTCTTGTGTTGCTCTTCTCAAATTTCTTATCAGGACAGAAATTCACTGTAAAACTCCTAGAAAATTAGAAATTTTCAAAATAGTAAAATGTTAATAATAATAATAATAATGATGATGATAATAAATATAAATTTCCATAATGGTTCAGAAAGTTTAGAAAATTTATAGACTTCGAATGACGAAATGGACTACTGGCAAATCTGCCTCGTAAAATTTAGTGACTCCAGAAAAGCCACGACCTTGGAGACAAGCTTGAATATTTACGATTGGTGATGTCGTCATGATTTGTGGACTAGATTTTTACTTAAAATCTCTAAGTCGAAATGGTTTGGGTTAAGTTCATTTAAAATAAAGTGAATTGAAAAGAAATAAATTGTTTCGAGGCAAAAACGGACCCGAATGAAGCAATATGAACCATGTATTCAAAATAATAATAATAATAATAATAATAATAATAATAATAATAATAATAATAAAATGGATTAAAAAAAAAGGAGCAGAGAGAGCGTCTGGGGGGGAGAGCGTGAGAGAGAGAATTTATTTTATTTTTCTTTTCTTCTCTAAGATCTACTCAACCGTAGGTTTTCGGGTCGTGGTCGGCGCGAGTTTGATCCACGCAACGGCGGCTACGCTGCACCAATCTTTTCAAAATTGAGTTTCTCACAAACTCCACGAGGTAGGGAATTTTCCTACTTGTGTTATTTCTAGCCTAAAGGCCATTTAATGGCTTGAGATTGGCTTAGAGGCCGTGAAAGGCCGTAAATTTCAGTTCTAAAATTTTTGGATTGAGTGTAGGAATTTTTAGAAATTTTCAGGACTATTTTCGAACAGTCTGGGCTGAATTTCGAGATTGTTTTCGAACGCCTCAGTTATATGTTGCAGAGCTCGCAACAAATGAGACTCGTCACCCTTTTGTGGAAATATGGATCTCGATAACAGGACACAAACTAAGTAGACGGCACCCGAACCACGTGAATTCCACAGTCAGACGGTTGTCAACTAACCCCTAGGATTCGGGGGTGTCACAAAGATGGCATCGAGCTAAGGTATAATTACCCGTAGCATGCCAGGCATGGCCTAAGATATGCGGCCAGACCGTAGTGCCTCGGTCAGATTACCTACGCTGATATTCGATACCACCAAAGATGGTATCACTTCTGCAACTTCAGTTCGCTGAAGATTTGGCACCACTATCTGTATGGTGAGCAGTTTGAGGTATTTTCCGACCACAAGAGTCTGAGGTATATCTTTACACAACGGGACCTCAACATGAGGCAACGCAAATGGATGGAGTATCTAGAGGATTATGAATTCACTTTGCATTACCATCCCGGGTAAGGCAATGTAAGGGCTTGCGCGCCAATGGAGTCACGAGAGTACCGCTAGTGTAGCTTCTCAGAGTGTTATGCCGGAGACTACGTGGAGGCTTAGGCCGCAAGATGTGCTGATCAGGCCCTGAGTGCTAGTGGGAGGCGGTGATTGAGTCCTAGGACGGACGCTGAGATATTGTCCATCAAGGATCAGTAATGTCGTGTACAGTGATAAAGGTCGGGCCATCCACATGATGGTAGGTCTTCTGTGATAGGGCGTGGTTATGGTTCCCTCAAAGCAAAACCTAATTGAGAGAGGAGATCCCCGTGGAGTCTTTGTATTGCCTCGCTTTGTCAGGCATCCAGTGGCACGCAAGATGTGGCTCCGAGATCTTCGCCGCGCAGTATTGAGCCGAATGAAGCCATTAAAAGTCGAGATTTTATTCGGACAAGGTCTCACGTGTCGGTGTGCAAAGGCGAAGATCGTGCTTCAACAGCACACCCGTACCTATTAGAGGTAGCTGAGTGGTGGAGCATATCGCGATGGATTTTAGACTCACTCGCCACGCATTACGCGGAGGCAATGACGCTAAAGATGGGTTATGGGTGGACCTACCACTCAAGTCAAAGATAATCTTGTGCTAGCTGCGAATGACCTTCACACCGGAGGAATTCCTACTGCTATACATTCGTGAGATTGTCCCAGCCACAGGAGTGTTAGTCTCTATCGTATCGGATAGGATCCCAGATTTACGACACACTTTTGGAAGAGTTTCCAAAAGGCCATGGGGACACAGTTGACGATGAGCAAAGCTTTTCATCCTCAGACAGATGGTCAGTCGGAGATGACCATACATATTTTAGAGGAGATGTTGCGTGCATGTGTCCTGGATCTCAAGGGTAGCTGGGAGGAGCATTTACCCTTAGTGGAATTCGCCTACAACAACAATTATCAGGCGAGTATTCAGATGGCACCCTATGAGGCCTTATATGGGAGGCCATGTCGATCACCGATCTGTTGGACAAAGGTGGGAGAGAGTTCCATCACCGGGTCCTGATTCGATGAGACACCCTGAGAAGGTTTGTTTCGATATAGGTGTCGCCTCTTCTACAAAGCCAAAGTCCGCAAGAGCTACGCCTAACAAACGACGTCGAATTTCTAGAGTTTGATGTGGGTGATCCGCTCTTCTCAAGGCTAGTGATGCCTAAGAGGAGGAGTGGTCTGATTCAAGCAAGGGAAGCTACGCCGAGTGTTTATCGGGCCCTTCAGCTCGAGGGTGGCACAATTTCATATCGATTGGGCACTACCAATCGGTTTATCAGTGTCCATAAGGTGTTCCACGTCTCCATGCTCCGAAAATATACTCCAGATCCGCATTTCATGGATTGGGGAGAGATTACTATTGACACTTATGGGACCTTCGAGGAGGGACCAAAGCGTATCTTAGATAGCCAGGATAAGGTTTTGCGATGCAAGACCGTGCGGTTAGTAAAAGTGTTGTGGTAACACCGAGGAGTGGAGAAAGCAACGTGGGAACGCGAGGACACGATGCGGGCCACATATCCTTTCCTATTTGAGGACGAAGGTGCATGGTCTAATATTTAAATAATATTACGCATATGTAAAGACCAAATGATGTATATGTGAAAATACGGCTAAGGGAGTAAATGTGGTAAATAATTAAAAACTGATTTGAAAACAAAAGTAAGTACTAAACCCGAAATGAAAAGTATACCAACACTCAACCCCTTTCCGCAGCGCGCACTAAGCCATGGGCCAGTAATAAAGTGGACTCTAGGAGTCCTGACATCGCACTAATGAGGATTGGAGGTTCTTCTAATCGAATTTGATCACCCCGATTACAAGGGGCTCTTTCACTATTTAAAGGACAACAGATGTGGAATAAAATCAATTTAATTGAAACAAAAACTGATTTAAAACTAATCCTAAAAATCTACCAAATAAACAACTACTTAATTCTAAAAGGTATGAAGAGAGTCACTAGGGATGAGGATAATTATTCACAAAGCAATTTGCATTTCCTTGAAAGCACAACAATTGTAAGTTGAATGCTAGATTTGTCCAAGAGCAGTGTAGTATAGCTTGGATTTCTCCTGGCACTATAAATTTCACTATCTAACACACCATATCCCTTTTCAGACAAATGGGCCTCAAATAACTACTTGTAAACCCGACTCTCTTTAAGATTTGATTGTTTTTCTTCAATACTTCACAACCATTTTCTAGGACCTACACTCGCCCCATAGACGTAGAAAAATGCAAGTCTTCTCCAATGTAATTGGTATCTCGTCCTTCAAATCTAATAAAATTTTCTATCTCCTTGATTAGATCTTTTGTTAAACACACAGATCAAGATCCTTTATCGACTAAGGAGAAACCTCTGATCAACAAATTGATACATCATCTAATTAATCCTCACACCATGAGTAAATTAGTGATCTATCAAAGTAATTTTTCAAAGTTCATTAGTTCCAAGATATTAGTCTAACATACCCCTAAGTTACCGCTCTTTGCTCTCAGGAATCTCCATCTCTGTGTCACTCAGAGGGCCTCTTGGAAATCAGAGCAAAGATACAACTCTTTTCTGGGTATAAGCTACTAATATTCCGAATAGCTCATTATATGAATAATACCAATTATATAAATTCAGTTTTCAAACCCATGTAAAATAACCTAAAAATTTCAAATCTGAATGTTCAACAATTAATCCCCACCCCTAGAGGGTGTTTAATGTTCCATTATTGGATTCCAATCATCACCAATCAAACAAAAAGTAAGAAAATGAAGAAAGAAATCAAGAGACAAGAAGAGAAAAATCCAGATTTGAGCTTAAATCTTCGCCTCAACAGTAAATAAATTGAATATCTGAGTATAGCACCGAAATCTCTTCAATAGAAATAAAAATATGCTCTAAAACTACTCTAAGATCTATTAAAAATAAAAATCTATAGCAAAAACTAAGAAATGGGCAATTTAGAGAGAGAAAACCCATGAGAGAGAAAAAAATCCAGATTTTAGCTTCAATCTTTGTCTGAACATTAGTGAAATCTGAATCTTTGATGTACAACACCAAAATCTCTTCAATAGAAATAAAATTTGCTAAAAAATTACTCTAAGATCTATTAAAAATAAAAATCTCATGCTGAAACTAAGAAATGGGCGCTTTAGAAAGAGAAACCTATGAGAGAAAAATCCAGATTTTAGCTTCAATCTTTGTCCGAACATTTCTAGTGAAATCAATCTCCTGGCGTATGACCGAAATCTCTTCAATAGAAATAAAATATGCTAAAAAAATTACTCTAAGATCTAAAGTTAATCAAAATCTATAGAAAATAGGAAAATGGGCAGCTAGAGAGAGAAACCCAAGGAGAGAGGTTCTCCAATCTTCCCACGCCTCTTTACCTAAAAAACGAGTATATATATGGTCCTAGGTGAAATGGGCTTGAAAATAGGCCGCACCATCACCACTTTAGGTTTCTCCAACGTTTTTGGTCGCGACACAGCAAGCTGGTTGCGACAAAAATTTTTAGGTCGTGACCAAGTTTCCTGGTCGAGACAATTTTTTGGTCGGACACGCTGGTCGCGCGACCAAGTTTCCTCGGGTCGCGGATAAATTTGCTTGGTTGCGACGCTGACAAAGAACTCGTTTTTCTTCTTCAACTTGTATTTCGGGCCATAACTTCTTCGCTTTAACTCGATTTGGGCGGTGAGTACTCGTTGAAAGATCTTTGAATGTAGAATAACCATGAGGAAATTTTGAACCATTATGTCTCCAGATGGTACAAAAAATTTTATCTTCCCAATGGCGCGTTGTGATATTCCTATTGACTCTTTCTTCTTGGAAATATTGTCATTTCTTTGCCAAATCACTTGATTTTCATCAATAATCCTACAAAACAAAGTTTAGAGGAAATTTTATGAGTTTTACATGAATATGGATACAAAATGCACAAAATAGCATGTGAAATGAACTCAAAACATAGATGAGTTTTGCACTCATCAATATGCACATGTTTGTGTGTGCTAGTATGTGTGAATTTCAGGGACGAAATTTTGTTCAGGGGGGAAGAATGTAAAACCTGGGAAAATTAGAAATTTTCAAAAATATTAAAAATGATAATGATAATAATAATAATAAATTGTCATAATGGTTCAGGGAAGCCTAGAAAATTCTCTAGATCTCTGATGACAAACTGACCATGCCATTAAATTCGCTCGCTGAATTTAAAGTGACCCAGAAAAAGCTCTGGCGAATTTCGAGACAAGCAGAATATTTTACCATTTTCTAGGTTATAAGTCGCCATGATTCTTCGTGGATGCAGATTTTTAGGAAAATCTCTAAGTCGAAATGTTCGATTGTCTCATTTAAGATAAAGTGAACTGAAAAGAAATAAATTGTTTCGAGGTAGAGAGAGAGAATTTATTTTATTTGTTTCTTTCTTTTTTTCTCTCTAAGATCTACAGAAATCAAACCGTAGGTTTTCGTCGGGGATGAAGGCAAAGTTGATCCACGCAACGAGAGCTACGCGTGACCTACAATCTTGAGTTTCTCACAAACTCCACGGTGCAGAGAATTTTCCTACTTGTGTTATTTTCAGCCTAAAGTCCATTTAATGGCTTTGAGATTGGCGAGGTCGTGAAAGGTCGTGAAATTTCAGTTCTAAAATTTTTGGACTGAAAGATAGGAATTTTTAGAATTTCAAGATCAAGCTTGACATCCGCTGAATTTCGAGATTGCTAACGCTCGGGTCAGGAGGTCAGAGCTTCCCGAACAAAGGGAGACTCTGCCCGATTATGGAAATATGGATCCCACAGCCGGACACAACCATGTGGTATCGGGTAACCCAAAATCCACAGGAATTCCACAAAGCCGACGTTGTCAACCGACTCGACCTCGTGTCACATCACCCTTTATGTTTTGTTTATCACGATCGAATTTTCTTTGTTGCGATTACAATTCTTACTAGAGTTGGCCTGATGCTGAAAACTTTGTTGCAACATAAAACCACTTGTCTCGGTTGACTTGTTTTGTAATATGAGCAATTTCTGTCGCAATATAATTGTCTTTTGTCGAGACAGAGTTCATCTGTTAGCCTTCAGCTTTTTATGTAGCGACATAAATTATATTGTCATGACACAGCTTCTTTGATCTCTTCTTTAATCATTGTCATGGCATAGTCAAGAATTTGGTCAGACGCTTTCTTCAAATCTTTCTTCAATAATGTCGCGATTAAAACTCTTTGTCATGACAAAATTTCTTTCATTGAAAGGTGTCCGAGCTTTGTTGCGACATTTAGTTGCCGGTTGCATTATGCCCTTCGCTTGCTTAATTTTTTGTCACAACATACAAAAATTATGTCGTGACAAAGACTGCTGCATTTTCCACCTTTTGGCTTCTTTTCTGCTTGTTTTCTCTCATTTTTCAATTAACACCTTCAAAACACAAAGTAGTTGAATATTCCATAGTTTGGCATAAAAATAGATCTAAAATTGTTAAAACCATGCTAGAAAAATGGATTAAAAATAGATGAATTTTAGACTCATCAAATTCCCCCAAAATTAAAGTTTTGCTTGTCCCCAAGCAAAGAAAAGAAATTTTGTTTGTCCTTAAACAATTCAACCTTTTATTTTTAAGGATATTTTTCTATTTAAGCTCAACTGGGTAGGAAACATATGCCAGTTGTAAGATTATTTCTAAACATGTTTCCAATCTAGAATCAGGAAGATTTTACATTAAGTTCACTGAACCAACCAATAATTCATAGTGTGTAACAATTTAATCATTCAATTATGATTTTTGTGTGTGTGCTGGTCTTTACTCTTTTTCTTTGGTAGATCAGTTAATCTTCTGGGATAATACTCAGTTGGCATACTCTCTTTCATTTTTAAAGTCCCATATGCTTGTTTATCATATTAATCTCCACTAATGTAGGCATAACACCACCTTTAGAATCAAATAGGTCTTTTAAGCTTGTAATGTGTGGCTTGGGTAATGAGGTAGATACTAGACATTTTAGGCTCACTTCATCCCGTGATCACCTGACACCTCATAATTTTGCCTTCTTGATGCATCCTTGATTTCTCTCTCTTGATTGTGCTCAACCTTTCCATCGTGCTTTGCATCTTTCAGATATTTTATCAGGAAATTTTTCTTTTCATTGTCCATCCCCAGAAGATGACCTCTCTTCCTTATTCTAGAAGCTTTTTCACTTTTCATTTTCTCCAAGTTTGGTGGAATGGTGCAATGTTTTGTCTTTTTAAGCTTTTTAATGTTTTGTCTTTTTAAGCTTTCTACCATCCTTAGCGAACTTTGGGTCAATAACTCCCATACCAATTGGCATTAGGGTATTAGGTGTTGAACACCCCTAAGGACTTAATTGTTCCAGGGAGGAAGGCTACAAGACCAAACTCATTCTTACTTGATGTTTTTCTTTTCACGGTTTCTTTCATAATTCTCTTCATCTTTCCTTAACCCTTTTTATCTTTCTTCACCACTTGAAATAATATTCCCCCAAACTTGTCCCTTTCTTTCATTGATGTAATTCATCTTGTAATATGGATAAATAAGGGTTCTTTA
The DNA here is from genome assembly GCA_016808115.1 of Tetrastigma voinierianum. Classification (NCBI taxonomy): domain Eukaryota; kingdom Viridiplantae; phylum Streptophyta; class Magnoliopsida; order Vitales; family Vitaceae; genus Tetrastigma; species Tetrastigma voinierianum. Next base: position 71,354 of record JAEQBH010009107.1, on the reverse strand, counting down.
TTGTAGGATCATGTGTAAGGAAGGAATTGGGCTTCTTATTTGTTAGTTGATGATGAGATTGGCAGTAGGCTCAAATAAGGAACTAGTGTATATGCATATGCATATAACAGGGTAGGCTGTGAAAGGCTCAAACTTCCAAGAATGTCCTAAATCATTTCCTATTAGTGGTATTGCCTAGGATTTTTCCTTGACTAATAATCTAACAAGTTCTAGGACATTGGAGAGCTTACTGTGATGGATCCTAAGATGTCTTGGGTCTTAGCACAATTTCTTCAAAGTTATTTTTGACCATGTGTAAAGTTTATTAGGATTTTTATAACTAAACTGTTTACACAAATAGAATTTTAAGTCTTATTTGTTCCATAAATTTATTAAAGCCTTCTTTAATCTTGAAGTTCAACACATTTATTCATAACCTTACAACTTTCCATTTCCATTCATTTCATCCTACCCCAATGCATCGACAGATTTTTGTTTGCTCAGATTTGTTGTCAGGCCGTCACCAATCAAAAGGTTCATTTAAATCATGCATTCAGCTTAGACAATCCAACACAACCACAATGTCATTCTTTTATAAGTTCCAATCAACCAAACATGTTGCAGCAATTTGACAACTAGATCCAGGTAACTGGTTTCTCAATTATTAAATTGCTGCTTGGTCACAAGCTTCAAAGATTTAACTATTAAACATGAAGGAAGGAAAAAATAATTCAGAAAATAAAATAAAGTGAACACAAATCTGGTAAAGAATTTTCTTCTGCTTTTATTGAATTATTAAGGATTTGGTATTTATATTAAGGGAAAAGATATGGAAGAGCAGACAGTTTTCTTTTAATTCTGCTAGCCTTTTCCTGGTAGCTTCCATTCTTAAATATTCCTTCAACTTCCTACTGCTGGGCTTCTTTCTTCTTGTTACGCTAGAGGTTTTTTAGTTTTAGTCGGTTCTCTTACAGGTTCGAAGGTCCTTCCATTTATGGATTTGAGCTTAAGAAAGGTAGTACTGGATTTGTTTCTCCTGGAGGGACTACTGTGTATGGCACACAATCTGAGATCTTGATTTGTGGTAATGGCACTTTCTTTTTGTTCGAGACTATCTTCATAGCCCAGTCCAGAAATTTTACATTACTCTCTGTCAGTTTTCTCTACCTTTTAGCCAATGACTCAAGGAGTGCTCTGTTGTTGATTTGCTCCTAAGTCATTAGGTGAAATCTTTGCTTGCAGTGTGCCATACTATTCAACTAATACTAGTCCCTTTTTTCTAATTCAGCTCTCCATTCTTCATCTCTTGTCTTTAAGGCATCCTCCAGATTTTGGACCCTTCTTTTGAGTTCTGCCTCTATGTACTCATCCTTGAGTTGTAGTTGGAGCTTGAGCTGGTTGTCCCTTTCTTTCATCTCATGTTTCATGGATTTTAGCACCTCCATCAATTTTGCATTGTTACACTGGTGCCCTGAACTTCCAACTTGTTCCTGATAGATTTGTCTCAAGTCTAGGGATGCATTCCAACTGGGCCTCGACTTTCCTGCAAGCCTGTTGTTCTCAAGTAACTTTCCCACTCCGTGCTGCTCATTGCACTTTCATTTCCCTTTCTCCTTCCACCTCTTTCTCTTTCCCCTTTCCTTTGTTCTTTAGACCTTTAGTCACTCCTATCAATGGATGCCCTGGGGTATGTTTATTCTTTTTCCCATTCTGCCTTAACTCCTCTAAGAAGGCATAGGCTGGTTATAGTGGCTGGGTGTGGAATCAATCCCTTGCAATTGCTTTCGAAGTAGCTCAAGATAGACTATTCAATTATTTTCCCCACATTTATTTTGTACCCCTTTAGCAATGCATAGAGAAGAATTGCTTCATCCCTTCTCACTATGCTGAGGTGCTTCGATGGCAAAAGGAAAAAAGTGATGAAATAGGAACCATGCCCGTCTCTTCGGCTAAGCTCCTCAGGAAATGATTTGTATAGGGCTTCTTTCGTCTCCATTCCAGCTTCCCTCACGGTCATCATTACAGGTCTATTATCTTCTAGCAAATAGGCCCTTTAGTAGCTTTTTGAAACCTTGAGTCATTCCTTCAGACTCCAAAGTTGAACAACTTATTTTATCCTCTCTTGTTGAAGTCTATCCAATGTCCTCTCGACATAATACTTTCTTTCCTTTATTCTTTATCATATTAGCAAAGAATTCCTTCACCATAAAGTAATGCACCTGTGTTCCTTGTGCTCGCCAATGCTTACCATTCTCTTCTCAAGCATTTCCAAACGAAAGGGATAAGCTTTTTGAAACCCTTTCGCAATGAAACCCCGGTCTCTTAGAATTTTCTCCATTAGCATAGCTGCTTTGTCTGAGATAAAGTTTCTTGCTTTTTCATCTCTCTGCTCTATTTCAGTTTTTTCAATTCTCCTTTTCCTTTTTCTTGATTCTTCCTCTATCGACCCAGGTTCTCCCCTATCTCCAGCTCTTTCTTCAGCTTGCATTTCCCCGGATTGAGTTTCTTGAACACTCCCTTCTTCCACTTTTGTGTATGCTTCAATTATCTCGCTCAAATTTCTAATGAGGTGTGACTACATGGTCTGTTAGGTTTTGGAGTTCTAGGTTTTGTGAAGGAAAACTCGAGAGAAATTTGAGTATGGAAGCTTGAGAGGGTTGGATAGTTTATGAAAGGTGGGCCCCTTCGCTAAAATTTTTCTATTTATAAGCCAACTGTTTTGTTGTGTCTTCATTAAATGTCATGGCAATGTAATTGCCTAGGTTCGTTTCTATTTTTAATACAATGTCACGACAGCAGTAAATAATTGTCGCATAGTTTTGCACTCATTTAAAAACTGGGCCGCTTAAATGTTAAACATTCTTTTAGTGTTTCTTTGAATTTATGTCATGACATTGAAAATATGTGTCGCGCATAAACCTATCACTACAAATTGAGTCCAAATTACCAGTGTCGCGACACAAAAAAAGTATGTTGCGACATTTAACTAAAATTTTCCAGAATTGCATCTTATCCCATTTTCACTCAAGACACATTCAAAGCAAGGTAAATTCACTCATACCCAACTGAACATACTTGTGCAAACTCATTTAATCAACCAGAACCTCACGTAAGTATGAACAACAATTTTCATTTCTTTATTCTTAAAATCCTTACTAAAGATGGACGCGTTTAATATTTTACAATTTTTTTAAACCAATAAAGCTATTATTCATTATCTCGCTTTAAAATAAAATCACATTCCCCCAAACTTCACTATGTATTATCATTAAAAACAATTGAGGGAAATAAAATATACCCTTTAGCTATTTTTTGCATTTTTAGTTTGACACAAGCAGGTGCTTCCTAATAAAATTCATCTTAATATAGCTTCATTGTCTTGAAAATCAGCAACAACTAAAAATAAAAACTTCCAACATAATTAACACTTCAAATAAAACACACAAATTTAACCACGTTAATCTAACTATTAAAAATTAAAACTCGCTTGTCATTCCAAGGTTGCTTAGTTTACTGGGTTTTTAGCTGGTGATGACATGATAAATTCTTCATTTTCAGCATCTCTTTGTATGCTCCTTTAGTTTGAGTTGTTCTTTCTCAATTTCTTCCCAATGTCTGTTTCATTCTACATCTTCTTGTTTCCTTGCAACTCATTGTTTCCGCTCAAGGAAGTAGTGTGAAATCTTTTGGGTTTATCTCTGTACTACTGGGAAATGCATTCCTTGATTGGTTTTGCAAGGAAAGGGCTAACTGCCCTACTTGACTTTCCAAGTTCCTCAAAGAAGCATTAGTATTTGTCTGAAATACAGTTGTGTTTGCTTTAAAATTTTCAAGTTCAAAAAATCTTTTCTCATGCATATTCATAATTCTTTTGTTTTCTAACATGAAATGCAGCATTTGATCTTCAAATGATTTAGTCCTTTTCTGACCCTGATATTCTCCTCTATTGTCCCTCTACTACTACTGTTCTTTGAGCCTGGGTTGAGCATAAGCCTGATGGTAATTCTTTCCAGATCTGGGGCCCGACTGTGCTCCTCCACCATATAAAAGGTTTTCATGGTTCCTTTGTGCTGGTGTATATTGTGTAGGCAAGTTGGGGTTAGCTTGAATTGATAACTTCTTTGCTCACTCATATACTTTGTCTCCTCAACTTGGTAGGGCTCTTCTTCAACTGGTCCCTCAGCACTGCTTCTAATTCCCTCTTTTACTCCTCCCACTTCATGTGTAGTATGTATTCTCCTTTCATTACTTCCTAGTTTGTTCATCACTACATCCAACTTTGCTTCTATGGCAATCATACTCTGGCTCAGCCTTAATCAAACCACATCCACTCATCATATTGCTACTCCCTAAAGCTTTAGATGGAGCCTCGTAGTTGCATTTGGCAAGGTCTTCAATCGCTCTGCCTCCTCCTCTCGCACTTCTCTTAAAAGCCTCACAAAGAAAATGCATCAATTATATTCCTCGAGGCATAATCATGTTATGATAGAATATATCCATCTTAAGGGTCAACATATTCCATGCATAGGACTTATTTTTACCGCCCCTTAAATCTTTCCCAGCGTTGAAAGAGACCTCCTCTTCCCCCGCTTGGAAGACAATTATTTCCTCTTATCTCCGGTTAGAGCTAGAGGAAAACCCGCTCATATAAAGCCCCACCAAATCTTCCTAACCTGCTTCAGCCGATCCAACTAGCAATGAATCAAACCATGTTGCTGCCACATCTGAAAAGGGAAGAGTTGCGCTTTATTACTCGTCTCACCCTCATTCGCTTGATTGTAAAAGAATATCCTCACCTCCATGCTCATTGGGATCTTCGTAGGGATGACCCGAACTCGGTGTCATTGCACCATGGCAATCAAATGCCGCTTCAGTACCAAAATTGCTGGCTTCATGGTAGGTTGTCTCACCGCAGTACTCCTCTGATATTAGGCCTCCAAAAGTCCCTCCATAGACAGCCTCTGAGTTCTCTCTACTTCTTCTTCTTCTGAAATAACCTACAATCTTTCTCTTTGATTTGCCATACTTTTGGATTTTACAACTATGATCTTCATCAGATTCTACAGTGTTATCTCAATTTCAATGTATAAAGGCAGCAGATCTGTTTCTAGTTTTCTATGCATTTAAAATCTTCCTGAAATAGAAACACACTAAGATCAAATGAATTATGTGGGAGATAGTTATATTCATTAAGCTCATAGAAAAATGTCGCAGCTTCTTCCGCCTACGCCATTAAAATTGTTTCATGTTTTCTCAAAATAATATCAAAAGAAATGTCTAAATTAGTAAATCTCCTTTGGTTATAATATTGATATTTAAATTTATCATTTATTTTCCTGGCCAACGACGCCAAAAACTTGTTAAGACCAAATGATATATACAAATTTATGACACTATTACCAGACTATCACCTGACAAAGGCGCCAAAACTCGATCCGATCATTTTCATATACATAAAAATTAATTTTTTTTTTTTTTTTGTAGAATTATCATTAAAAATTGAGTTGGTGGTCTTGATCACGTGCGCAATGTGTCAGATAAGTAATAAATGGATATTCTAGATATCATTCCCACAAGCAGTACATAAATCAAAAGACTAACTACTCCATCTACTCAAGATCATTACTATTTAAACTCCACTAATATGATGATAAGAGGACTAAAACTATAGTTTTAGACTGAAATCTTAAATATAAAAGTAAAGTTTAATAAAATTAGGGTTGAGGATTCACTGAGTGAGACAAACCTGGACATAGATCAATTAGTATTATCATTTCTTCATCTTTCGATTCATAGCTCAAATCCATAAATTGGAAAACTCCAGTTTGTCAAAGACGCAAGGTAGTATAGTTCGATTTCTCCTCAACAATATTAATCGACAAAGGTTCATATTCATTTATGAGACATGATTCTAATTAGTTACTGCAATGAAAACCCTCTTTCTTAGGATTTAACACCGCTAGAAAATCCCTAAATAGTTACTTAAAATTAGCTACTACTATCACTTAGTAGTTATTTAACTACTACATAGCTACTAAATACCACTAGTATAAAAAAGGTGTTAGGCTTAGCTACTAAATAACTACTTTATAGTAGCAAAACTCCAAGCCGTCTATGTTACAATTAATAGTAGAGGCAAATGCAGGCTAAATAGCTACTCTATACTAATAAATTGGATGTCACCACCAACAGCTACTACACATCTACTATTTACAAGCTAAAATACTACCAAGCCAAAACCTTGGTTACTAAGTAGTAGCTACGTAACTACTACATTGTTGGTAGTAGTTGAATAGCTACTATTTAACCACTATTTAGTAGCTAACATACCAATTTGGCTACTACCTTTTTAGTTGCTAAAGAGCTACTATATAGCTACTAAATTGTTGTTAGCCACCAAATAGATACTACATAGCTACTATTTAGAAGCTAAAACACTAACAAGTCAAAAACCATAGCTACTAAGTAGTAGCTGAATAGCTACTACATTGCTGGTAGTAGCTAAATAGCTACTATATAACTTCTACTTAATAACTAACATACTAATTTAACTACTAAGTAGTAGCTATGTCGTAGCTAAAGAGCTACTATATAGCTACTACATTTGTTTAAGTCACTTCAAATGGCTAGTATATAACTAATGTGATTGATGTTAATATTAAATAGTTACTACACATCTACTTTATTTAGAAGCTTCGAAATACTACTAAGCTAAAATCGTAGTTTAGCATTATAGTAGCATGTAGTAGCTAGCTACTACATTGTTGGTAGTTACAATAGTTACTATTTAGCTACTATTTAGTAGCTAAACATATTAATTTTGCTTTCAAGTAGTAGCTATGTGGGAGCGTGGAATAGCTACTACATTTGTTGGTAGTAGCTAAATGACACTAGCTAAATTTGTAACTTTTCAAAAAATCAGTCATAAAACTCTAAAAAAAATAAGTTTGATTCAGTTTATAAGTTTGGATTCATTTTTTTAAAAGATTTATAATCTTTAAATATAATTCAAAAATTGTAACTTCTTAGAATTGTGACAAGTAGATTCAACTTTTTAAAAGATTTATAACTTCTAAAAAAAAAATCAATTATGGAAAATTAAAAATAAGTCAATTTGCATATATTGAATTATAACAAAAAGTATTGTAAGTTTTAAAAATAATATTTAATTAAATGATAAATTAACCATAAAAATATAATATTTAAGTATTTAGTAAAATTTGAAATATTAAATTATTTTAATAACAAATCAAAGATTAATATATTTAATTAGTATGATTATTTAATTTACATTTTATAATAAATTTTATAAACTAAAAATATCTAAGTTGTAAACCAGGTAAATTTGAATTTTTTTAAAATGGCAAACAAGAAATTGCCGCAATAGTATAGTTGCAAACCCGTAATTTTTTCTAGATCTCTGGATGATCTAAACGAACCACTGCTGACTTTCTCTCGCTAAATCTAGTTACTTACTAATTTTGTTAAATTCGAGACTGTCAAAATTTTCAATGCATTTTCGAGGCGACGAGTGTTAGCGGACCCCAAAAACGCCTGAAAATCTTGTTTTTGAAAATAATTAAGAATTCTTTTCTTTTTCAAAAAAATAAGGATATGGATTAATTTTAAAACCCAAAAGATCGAACATTCAAATTTGATAGTATAATAAATCAGTATAGAACCTACAAATTTGATAAAATAGTAACTATAATATTTACAAATTCAGTTCTTCAACATACTAACAACCATAATTTGATATATTCGAATTTGCCTACCTCGCTTGAATCGGCTTCTATATTTACAAAACTTTGTTCTTCCCTAAGGTCGAGTTTTAAGATATTGATTAAAAATAATATATTAGAAGGAAAAATGATGAGCTTTTATATCAGAGGAGAATTATAGCCTCCAATTCAAATAACTTACTAAAGGAGAAAACCGATGTGATGTGTAAATGAATAAAGAAGTTTGGTACTTTAGTGAATGCCTGTGGCGCTGGGAGATTAATTATGTTAGTATCTCATGAGCCGCACACCATCAGTTGCAGGAACTCCTCAAGTCGCGCGCCCACTACTACTGTCGATCACTCCCACTGCCATTTCACATCCATCAGTTTCCCACACGCCACCCATAACCATCCCTCTTCTATGCCCTTCTCCACCCCTAAGGTTGGTTGGATCTCTCCACATAATTTTTTATTTTTTGATTTCTCTCAAAAATCGTAGCTTCCCTAATCTTGTTCTTATTCTCACAACTCAAGGGCACAAATCCGAGGAGTTGGGAAACCCTAGCTGCTCTCTCCTTCTCTCTCTAAAGTTCTAGCTCTCAATATCTCTCATCAGCACAATAATTAGGTTATTATCTTCTCCATTCTAGTTTTGATCTTGTTTCTCTCCATCGTTTTTTGATTCTTTTGATATATTCTTTCTATTGGTTGTATATTATCTTCTCAATCTCTCTCATCCCTTACGATTCTTATGATTGAGGAAGTTAGCATTGTTTTATATGATCGTAATCTAAATTTTCCTGCTTCTAATCACTAAGGAAAATTAATCTTTTTGAAAGTATAACTCAGGCAGTTTTGCCTGTCCCTTCTTTCCATAGTTTAGACCATACTTGAGGTTGTATCAACACATAGCCCATAAAAAAATTCCTAGTTTCAAGATGGAAAATTTTGCAAATTGTGAGAATCCCTTGAAAATTTCTAGTGAGCTGAGTTGTAGATGAGGGATTATACTGACAAATTTTGTTGCTATTTATTTTTCTGATTAGAATCAAACAATCTATTGATATGAGTGTTAGATTGCTGTATTATAGATCCATAAACCACAGAGGACATGGAGAAGAGAAAATCGGGCTTTCACTTTGTTCGTTATATGTAGATATATTATAGCCACATATTTTGTGCATGATGTATATATTTGTTGATTTTATTCATATTATAGCTGTCCTATTTTTGGTACTTGGATGTACATGTGTTAATTATATTCATATTCCATGTGTTAATCAATATTTTTACTTTATATTTACATTTTTGTGCATTTTAGATTAATTTCTACTAATCCATCAAACTTTAGTTTTAGTTACTCAGATGTTATTTTCATGCTCCAAAATTTTCATTAAAGGGAAAGTTTAGACAGACCCCATAAATAAAATTGTATGGATATTCAAGACTAACTGAAGTTTATCACCACTGCTTCTTATGGATGGATAAAAAACTAGCTTAATGCAAAACCCCACATTTTAAAGCTCGTAATGTAAATTGGCAGGACCCCATCAACACATCAAGCCACAAATCTTCATCAAGTGGGCATTTTATGACGCCCCAAACCCCGGGGTCTCCGTTGACCACCGCTAACCCATGGAAACCGGCGCTGCCTATATCACGAGACCCATACATGAGTAAAAATGGCCACATCGCCTACACACTATACTCACCAAAATACATCAAACTATATTATAATAGTCTCAAGAGTTACATCACTTTAATACAAACATATATTAAATTAAGAATTCTAATACATGTTTTATAAAAAATATATCTATCAAAGACATGCTCCGCTTTCTTCTCAAAAGAGGTCTCTAATGAGCACTGCCCCTTCCCGAACACCCGTAGCACCCGAAAGGGGATCCCACGATAAAGTGAGCAAATGCCTAGCACTCCTGCTACGGGTTACCCCGACCTATGCTCAAGTGCAATGGACAAACCAACATTCAAGGAAAACATATATGTTCCTACTAAAATGTCTACATAAAATGGATGAGAATGCGACTCACCCTTTCCTACTTCTCGAGCCCTCACTGACTCTCTCACGCATGCCTAAGCCAAGTGTGAGAAAACACTGTTTTCAAAACAAAAGGTTTTTGTTCTGAAAACACATTATCGAAGCTCGGGTAAAATCGACACAACCCTCCGAGGTGAAATGCTGGGTACTCTCCGAACAGCCAGCCTCTCCGACGTGAACTGTTTGACAACTTTCCAAGGTAATTCTTCGGAAAATCTTCCTTTGAAATTCCTTTCACAACCATTTTCCTTTTTCTTTCATGTCATGCACTCACACCTATTGTTCAAGGTTACCCTGGTGCATATGAAATGCATTATGCCATTTTCATACAACACATGCCAATATATCAATCATGCATATATTAACAAAATTCACATACTAACAACATGTTATTTATTCATAGCAATAACATCAAAATTAGCTCACATGGGCTAATAAAAAATTTAATTTCCAATGGCTCACACACAATTATATTTCATATAATTCAAACATCATGTTAACACATTAAATTCCATGCATTAACAATTCCTTTCCGCACACACTCCAAGCCATTCATTTTAAGCAATATTTTGCAAACAACTCACATGGACAATTTTACTCCAACCATCAACCCGGACTGTTTTAACAGTCCTCAAACAGTACGTGGGATGTCCGAAACTGCCCAAAAATTCCAGCATTCGATCCCACTCCGGAGGACCGAAAACTCACGGCCATTTCGGCCCCAAACACTCCAACTACAATTTGCATGTTATTCAAACATAACAAGCAAAAACACAACATCATTTTCAGTCCGAGATCAGTCTGGGACTGTCCAAAACGGGTCCCGGAATTTCCAGCATGCAATCCCAATTTTCCACAATAACATCAATCAATTTTACATGGACATTTTCAGTCCAAAATAATTTTCTGGACTATGCAACACAGTCCCATGTCTAGCCGTGGACTGCCCAAGGGCAATCCCCACTTCCAGCATGCAGTCTTTTTTTTTTTTTTTGGGACTAAAATGCTCAGCCATTCCGACCTCATAGCTCCCAAACACCATTTTCATGGCATTTTAAATAAGAAGTAACCAAGTAGGAGAAGACCCCTACCTCCCTGAGCTTGTCGAACCCACAAATCGGCCATTCCAATGCCGTAGCCCTTACAACGTGAGCAACTTTCGTTTCTACTAACGAGAACCAATGGTCCAAATCCGGGAAATCTGTGAGAGAAGTCGACTTCCTCTCTGGGGTAAAATCTATTTCTCCTCCATTGCCGGATCCAGCCAAAAATGAGAGAAGAGATGTCTTCTTTTCTTTTCATTTATTCCCTTTGTCCCTCTCTTACTTGCATTAATGTCACCTCCCATCGGGTTGACTTGGATTTCTTATCCTTTTATCCACCTATTTTGGATTTCCATCCAATTAGGAGATGCCACATGTCCACATGGGCCCCACTTGGCTCTCCTTGTTTGACTAATTCTACACCTGACACATGGCACACTATGATCCACTCAAAATGTGCTAAATGTCCCGCACTACCCCCATTGTCTCGAAACATGAAATCTCGAACGCCTCTCGAATTCGACGAAATCGATGGTAACTAGATTTCGTGAGACTCCATTCCAACGGTGAAGTCTGTTTCACATCCGAGATCTATAAAATTCGATTTTGGACCGAAATTACCATTTTAATTTTTCATAAAATTAGAATTTTCTCGCTCTACACATTCGTAAGTTATTTATCTACATTACAACAATCGAGCTCATGAACTAAACATGCTTACCCAAGGCTTTGGGCATACAAGATCATTTCTCTTGGATTCTTAGTTCTTTCATGCATAATCATGTATTGATTGTCACTATAAAAAGATCTGATCCATTCAATTAATGGAGCTCATGCCAAAACAAAAGCTCAAATGTGTGCATGTGGGTCATGCTCACTCTATGGGTGGGTAAAAGTTCATAAATTTCTAAGATTATCTATTAAACAATGACATTATTTATAGTGTTAAAGATTTGTTCTCTTTGAATATATTATTGAGCACATTTAATGGTTGGATGCTAGGATCTTCTTGTACTCTCAATGTGTTCTTGTGTACATGGCATTCCTCTATACCTAAAGCCAGATTAAAAACACATATAAGTAGTTCCACTTATAAGTTAAAAATATTAGAATGATTTGATGTTTGTGGATAGTTTTATTTTCTTTCTTAGTTAGGGAATGCACTTTTAAGCATGTTTTTAGAATCTCGAGTAGTTCTCAATAGTAAGGTTTATACTTATTCAGTCTTGATATTTTTTTATGAATATATTTTGCTTTTACTCATAAAAAAAAGGCTTGATATTTTTTAGCTTATACAATCACTTATTGCATTCTCATCTAAGGTAGTGGGTAGGCTTATGCAATAATAGACCTTATGAAAGTCTAGAACTCTAGATGTGTCATGTGCCGTAACTAAGGTCATTGAGAGACAACTGAATTGTAGCAACATGAGTGCATTTTCTTATTGAAGTATTAGGAATATTTTCAAAATTTTATATTGTTAATATGTTGTATACATGTTTTGATTCGTTTTGGTGTATGCGCAGGTACTTTTGTGGTAATGAATTGATAGGATAGGTATGCCTCTATTTTGTTCTCTATCATGTTATGTTGAACTAAATTTCACCTTTTTGGGTGTTTTTTGGTTCATCGACATTTGAATTTTGGTATGAAAACCATATTTCTAAAAATAAATTATTGAAATATGATAAGATTTTCATTTTAATGTCTGGTGAATTTGTATTTGCAAGTTCATTCCCTTTCTAGTATTTCCGTTATCTATGGTATTTCTTGCATTTTAATATTAGTTTACATAACAAATTTATCAAAAAAAATATTAGTTTGCATAACAAATGGAAGTATTCTCCAACCTAGTAGATAAGGCTGCCTCAGGGGGGTTCTTGACTGGTTTCAATATTGCGAATAAGCAAGGACAAGAGGAGCAGATCACACACTTGCTGTTTGCGCACGATTAATTTTGGGTCTTTTCAGAGTGACTCTAGGAGCAAGCAATTTATCTTAAGCTGGGTCTTGCTATGGTTTGAAGCCATTTTCGATCTGAAAATTAAACTGGAAAAGAGCTCAATCCAACCGATAGGGATAGTGGAGAACCTAGAGGATTTGATTGCTCAATTGGGTTGTAGGAAGGGGAACTTATTATCACTTACTCAGCCTTCCCATACTTGTGGTATACTAATGGCTGCCCTGTTTTGACCTTATATACTGTCCAGATTTTGGGAATGATTTTCAGGAGGGCAAAAGAGGGAAATTAGACTAGCATCCTTCGTGGAAATTGTAGCTGCATTTGAGAACTTGATGTTAGGATTTTGAATCACCAAAATTGGACCTCTATAACTCAAGTTATGGTCCATTTTCTCGGGATCACACAGTTACCTTTGCTTTCACTCCTACAAGTAATACATGATAGTTTTTTACGCCTTAGATTAATTACATACATGTAAAACCTTAGTTCTCCCGTTCAAGTATCATTGCATGATAAATTATCATCATATCATGTACTAAAGAAGATAAATCAGAAATTATGGAAATGGCTTTCTGCTGAGCCAACCTTAATTTTTGCAATTTAGATGTCTATCATACTGATAATTTGTCTACAAATGATGCTTGAATCGTTTGTTGGGATAGTTAGAATACATAATGCCTACTATGATTTACTAGTGTTTTTCTATAGTGAGAGATTCGTATTAGCCATTCCTTCGTTTCTTCCGATGCATATTCGGGATAAGGTGATATAATAGCTACTAGCTAAGTAACTATTGTGTTTGTACCTTAATCAAATCATGTACTTGGAGAATTAAGGGGAAATGCTGAATAAAATAGAGGATAAAACACTAAGTAATTGACTATTAGTAGGAATTTTCATGCATTTCTAAATGGATAGGAACCACCACCTAACTTATAATAAGAAGTTCAATGATATTTGTAATCTACACTAAATGTTTCACAATTAAGTTTTTTCAATTTTATAGTAGAGTGTGTTACATGCAACAATTGCTTTTCATGGATTTATTTTCTTATAAAATATTGACTTAATCCCTAATGTTGTCTACAATTGTGAAGCTCAACATTTAAAATGGCTTCAAATCTAAGTCGATGTATTCTAGTACCATAAATGGCTCCTTAAACCTAGAGTTTTTGGTTGTTTGGAGGAATTTATAGAATTCAGAGTAAACCCGACCGATGGATGGTAACAAGATAGTGTCCATGTACACTTAGAAGTGTTAAACCATAGTTATCATCCAATTGATAATCGTAGTACTTAATGAAGCAATGGTGGTTTATACCGAGGTAATATGTTTGGGCAAGACACGAGGAAATGGAACCAAATTCAATTCAAAATTCTGATGATGCCCAACCAGCATCTGAGTCAATTGAAAATGCATACCATAGTATGGTTATGGATGCTGCTGGGCCTGATTTCAATCCTAATGAAATATCAGATGAACCTCCTAATCCAAAAGCATAAAAGTTTTTTATATGCTAAGTGTTGTGAATAAAGAATTATGGCCTAGTTGCCAAAAACATTTGCAGCTATCATTGGTTGCTAGAATGTTGAATATGAAGGCAGAACACCACATGTCTCAGCGGAGTTTGATGATATTTCTCAATTGATAAAGGAGGTCAGACTCCATATGAGAATCTTCGTGGACTCCAGAACTTTACAAATGGCTAAAAGGTCATCGAGGTTTAGCTTACCACAGAAGATCCATTGTTGTAACAATGGTCAGATGTTGTTTAGGAGAAGACAATGATCTCACAATTTGTAAGATTTCCAGGGCCATCAACGATATAAGAGACCTGCCTGAAACAAATACAAGAAAAACAAATCAAAAATTTCTACAAGAAAATGTACAACTTTCCTTTGTCTCCTCGACTACTAAGGTTGTATGGTTCTAAGGCTACAACTAATGATATGAGGTGGCACGCAGAGCACGAGGTTGTAGAAGGAGAAATGTGGCACTGCTTTGATTCCATTGCTGTTACTTCAATACGCACACCTCGATTTTGCAGTTAAGAGTATAAATGTGAGACTAGGGCTATGTACTGATAGGTTCCAACCATTTGGGTAGTCAAGCCAACAATATTCATCATGGCTTGTGGTTTTAACGGTTTATAATCTGCCGCCATGGTTGTGTATGAAAAAGACATCCATGTTTCTAACTGTGCTTGTGTCGAGTCCTTAGAATCCCAAACATAAGCTGTAGATGTTTTTTTGCAACCACTTATACGAAGTTAAAATAATTATGGGATGTTGGAATTTTAGCATATGACATTTCAATGAAACAAAATTTCCAGTTAAGAGCGGCATTAATGTGGACCATCAATGACTTCCCTGGTTATGCAATGTTGTCAGGGTGGAGCACAACTGGTTGGTTGGCATGTTCGTATTGCATGGGTCACTTAGAGCCATTCACACTTTCAAAGAGGGGAAAGCAATCTTGGTTTGACACCCACTATAAGTTTTTACCTGCAAACCACATATTTCAAAGGAATAGATATGCTTTTTCATAAAAATATGGTGGTAACAGCCACGACACCTCCTATATTTAGTGGAAACAAAATTTTACACCTAATTACTAACCTTGGATTGAAAGTAATTGAAATTGAGCCCTGATATTAATGATCTGATATGTAAAGCTCACGAATGGAAGAAGAGGAGCATTTTTTGATCACATATTAGATACTCCGCTACTCATTCGATAACTTAGATGTCATGCACATTGAGAAAAATGTCTTTGAGAACTTGTTTAGCACAGTTATGAATGTGCCAAGTAAAACTAAAGACACCTCTAAGTTTAGACAGAATTGAATGAGTATTGTCGAAGCGCGGAGTTGGAGAAGGCGTATGGAATGATCTGGGTACCCTAAAGCTTTACACTCTTTGATAAGATAGGAAACAAGTGTCAGGTGAATGGGTTAAAATCTAAGATACCCAGATGGATATGCATCAAATTTGGCTCAATGTGTGGACATGCAAAAGCTTAAGTTGTTTGGGATGAAGAGCCATGATTGTCCTGTTTTCATGCAGAGGTTGTTGCCAGTTGCTTTCCGTGAATTGTTGCCACAGAATGTGTGGAAGGCACTAACAGAGTTGAGCATGTTTTTCAAGGATATGACTTCTACAATTATCTAAAATGATGACATGGCTCGACTAAAGAAAGAGATCCCAGTTATTCTGTGTAAGCTTGAGAACATATTCCCTCCTAGATTCTTTGGCTCGATGTATAGCTTCCTCGCACACTTGCCCAACAGCTTTACGCCGGGCCAAAGGCACACGCGGATGTATCCTTTCGAGAGGTAATTCTTTGTTGCTATGATTACTTACTTTTCACTTATGTAGATGACCAATCGAGACATATAATGTAGGTACCTTCGTAAGCTAAAAAATAATGTGAAAAATAAGGCATGTGTTGAAGGTTCAATATGCAATGACTATTTAGTTGAAGAAGCTTCATTATTTTGTTCATACTATTTTGAGGAGCATGTACACAAGGCAATGTATGGGTGTCGAAATAATGATGTTCAGGAGAGAGTCGGGAGGAAATGAGGGAGACATTGTCTATTTTCTCAGCATCCTTGATTTGAGCATTTGACAAAGCACATCAAGGCAAACCATCATTGGAAGAGTTTCCATGCTGCACACGCCATATATTGTTGAATCGCTTCAGAAGTGGATCCATATACGCGTAAGTATTCGTTGATTGTGATAATGTGTAACTAATCAATCTTTGCATTTTTTTTATGTAGTTATCTATAATATGACTACAAATTATTTGGTTTATAAGGGATTTATACTGATGAGCTATGCAAAAGTTTCGAGTGGACATAACCGATATCATATAATAGATAATGCTAATAGAAAAGGAATTCGCCTTGGTTCAATACATGTGGTATTTATAGTTCAATATATATATATATATATATACCCATACTTATACTAAATCCAAATCACTTTAATTTATATAAGTGAACAACTTTGTAATATCATGAACACACAACTCAAGGATCTTGCTAAACAACCTTTGAGGACTATAAGAACATATCCAGGGTATTTTGTAAATGGATATAAATTCCACTCAATGGGACATGGAACCAGAAGAGGCACAATGAACAGTGGAGTCTGCATCAAAGGGTCTAACTATAGTGATCATCATGAGAATGATAACTATGGTCAGCTTCAGGAAGTTGTAGAGTTGGAAAATCCTAGCTGGCCAGTCAAGCGAACAGTGTTATTCAAGTGTGAATGGTTTGATCCAACACTGAATATTAGGACAAGGGTTCATCCTAAATATAACATTGTAGAGGTAAACCACCGACGTAGATTTAACAAGTATGAACCTTTTGTTTTGGCTTAACAAGCGACTCGTGTGTATTATCGTCCATATCCTAACTTGAGACGCGATAGAGCTGATTGGTGGGTTGTTAATAAAATAAAAGCTCGGGTTGTTGTGGAAATTCCTCAATCATCTGGAATAATTCATCCACCACCTGAAGCCCAACCATTCCAAGAGGATGATATGCAATTTCATGCAATAGAGGTTGCCTTTGATGAACCAACGTCCTTAGTCGATCCTAATGGAGCAATAATACAAATTGATTTGGAGTCGGAAACTGAAATGGAGGATGAATCAAAATTTGAATCTAAGTTGGAATCTAATTCAGAAGAACTGGATGATAATGATAATGACTAGTGGGTGATTTACATCATGTTCATAATTATTCACATATGTTTTATTTATTTATTTTTTTTCATAACCTTGTACTAACATGCTTGTATATTCTACTACGCATGCGAGGGGTCGAGGATCAAACAGGGTGGTTGCGGTAGAGACGGCGACGTCGTGGGGTACACTACATTCTATACGTAATGGTCTAGCTAAGCACCACTCCACTGGGAGGAATTGCATACTCCATCCATAAGGCCATCTACTAATCATCTGTGCATTCGACTTCGTCGACACAAGCTGCGAGCACGCCTTCACTACCAGTTGGGTCTACACCATCGACCATGTCTACAGCTATGACCTCAACATCTGGTAGGACTCAGTTGATTGTGGAGAATGGGAGGTAAGTGAACATAATATATTGAAATATTTTAGATTATTGTTCTTAAATTTTTTTATGTGTGAAAATTGATATTTGCATGCTTTTAGATATGTCGAGTCTTACCGATGCGCGTCTCGCATCACCTCCGTTTTTAAGGAGCGGGTTGACATTGAAGGGTATAAATGGAGCACCATCACAAAAGAGATAAAATACTTTATCGGGAAGAGTCTGTTTGTCACACCCGATTTCACGATGTGATTTATGTTATTTTTACCATCTCTTTTTTTTTTTTTTCACAACTTGAGTCTCTAACATAGACTCCTTTCAAAATCCAACACTTTGCATAAAAGCGGCCACCACTAGCCCCCACACACCATATATATCAACCTCAGATTTCTTCAAAACCTGAGTCCAAAACTCCACTTGGAGTAATCGCCTAGAAACGTAATTAAAACTCAACTCCGTGTCTCAAACATATATATACATATCTCGTACCGAGGTAAGTCCTCAATGCACCCAAGACTATACACTTACACTGATCAAAATAATATTTACTAATAAAATCCAAAAACTTCTACAAAGTGTCCCAAACTAATCATAAGCCAAATATACAATGACCCATGATCGATATGAACTGTCCAAAATATACAGTGTGAACCTCCACACAACACTAGATGTTCCTCAAAATGTATGCCCGACCACCAGCATGCTAAGGCTGACGCACAATTCCCCAACCTCCAAAACCCTGCAAGTCAAACTCTCAAGTCATGCAGCTGGGGGTGAGTTCGACAACTCAGTAGTGAATCCCATAACAAGCCATGCTTATAAAAACATTTCAAAATACAAATAATTCAACACATCACAAAACATGAGCATTTTCAATTAATAGGTTGATGTGGAAACAAATGGATGCAATACTACCACCATCTCGACCCCTCATCGACTCTTTTTGGCTTTCAACCCGTGGACTAGCCGAACATCCCCCGAACAACGACAAATTGCTGGGACTTACTACCTGTGGATATGCCCACATCCCGTATAACGATTAAATTGCTGGGACTACCACCCGTGGATAAGGCTCCACATCCCGTATATTTGTGACCTTTCTAGACTACAACCTGTGGACTAGTCATAGTCCCGTGGTCCACTACATCAATTCCTGGACTTCACACATCCCATACCCATGTCATGCTTTAAACAATTTCACAAAGCATTCATCCACATGGATATTTAAAAAACATCATGTACCAGTTAATTCAAAGAATTCCATAGATATAAAATATACACATTTATATATATCATTAGAAAATCGTTACGCTTCAAGCATGGAATGGCAAGTACTGCACTTCACAAACCATGGTATGGGCAGGAGAAGGTTACAAGATCCTACCTTCCTTGGATTCAAAAATCCACAAGTCTCCCAAGGAAGTCAAAACCGAGGCTACTCCATAGGATCTGCAATTAACAAGTCATAAGATTTCTTAGCCTCAAACAATCCGGGTTACATAAAATTACCCAATTGGTTTATTACTACTTCACTACTCGAATCACACATATTCTTATATACCTACCAACATAAATCTTGATCCTTCAAGAGCACTCTCTTTTACACTTACAAATATCAACATTTAACACCCC
The DNA here is from genome assembly GCA_016808115.1 of Tetrastigma voinierianum. Classification (NCBI taxonomy): domain Eukaryota; kingdom Viridiplantae; phylum Streptophyta; class Magnoliopsida; order Vitales; family Vitaceae; genus Tetrastigma; species Tetrastigma voinierianum. Next base: position 51,865 of record JAEQBH010009107.1, on the reverse strand, counting down.
TTATTAGGGTAACACAAACAGCACACACAACACTTGTACCCCTTTTCTTTTTTTTCAGCCTATCTCAAGACCCCTTTTTTTTTTTTTCAACTACAATTTTTGACCAGCCATACATGCTTTTTGTTCATTGTGGTCTTCTGACCAAAAGTTCCCCTATCTCTTAGCTTTCCACAGCCTCTTAAATCAGGTCATTCGACCTCAAAATCAAGAGTTATGGTTTACAATATGACCTCCCCGATACTGTTTCCTAGGGACAGAATCTGTGCCCTCTCTTCACCCTTTGATGAAATTATGGGAACAAATGAGCCATAATTTGGCCCTACTTTCTTCATGAAGTTACTCCCCTATGTGTCTACTTTAAGAATGATTTTGAATCACTCCATTTGGATCAATATAACTCAACTTATGACTCAAAAATAGGAACTGCTCCAGAACAGGGGACAGAATCTGTACCTGACTTTCAACCTCAAATTCAAGGGTCTTATGGTAGGTTTTAGTTCTTGGTTGCTTCTAGACATTCGAAGGTCTAGGTCTTGGGCTTCTTCTTCAACTGGAATCATCCAGTTTGGAGTTCTTTAGGCCAACTTATAGCCAAAACACTGTCATGGGGTCAAGGGGAAAGCTGGACAGCACCTCCCTTGGACACACACACACATGCCATCTTCACAAAACTGGTCTTTTACAATTTAGGGTTCCACCAAACACACCTTTCATCAAATCTAGGGTTAGGATGTAATCCCAACAAAACCCAAGAATATAACCAAAGTCCATAAGAAATACAACCAGCCCTCAAAGATCATGTTTACATACCTTAGTGAACTTTTCCACCAAAACCGTCTTTCCTTCAAGCCTTTTTCTCCTCCTCCAGCCTTTCTTCTCTAGAACTCTCTCTCACTACCTAAAATTCCATAATTTTCCACTTCCTAGCAAGAAGTTGGTCTAGCATCCAAAACCAAGAGGAATTGGTTTGCTTGGCACATGGCAAGCTCTTCTCATGCACTTGCCATGTGTCAAGAGCTCCTACCTTGCATGTTTGAGGTGTCATGCCCTCATGATGCCACATAGCTCACAAGGATATTGCACTTTAGTCCCTCTCCACTAACAAGTTTTTCAAAGTGGTCCTTCAAGACATACTTAATTTCAAAACCCCTAACAAAAACCACTAAACTTACCCCACTGCATAATCGACCCACATGCCATAAAAATGCAATCTAACACACTTTGCTAATCCTCTAATTAAACCAACCACAGATTAAGCAATCTTAATCACAATTAAAATATCATAGGCATAAGCTGCATTTGCTCCCCAAAATCCTTACTTGAATATAACAAACATATACCATAGCAGCAGCAGATAACTCATTCACTTATATAAGGCTATAAGTGAATGAGTTATACCTTGAACTCTTCCCAATAAAATGTGTACATGAAAAATACGAAATAAATGTAAAATGTGTACATGACAAATTGGATATATAAAGTGTTGTGTTTGTTGGTTGAGATGTTGGATTAGTTGAGGAGTATTATATAAGTGTCTTATTATATTGCAAGTACTTAATATGTTTGTTTTATTAGGTTGGATTATTGCCAGTACAAAGGAAACTCTGCTGAAATTTTCTTTGAAATATCATTATTAATTATTTTAACATTTCGCACTCTATATGAGTAACTATTACCTTTCTTTATAGAAATATTTCGCTGATACGAGATGGAGGGTAGCATCAAAGCAACTCCTGAGGTGCTCGCTTAAGTCTAGTATATAGATAATTTGAATACTGAGGAAACATGAGAGACCTAAGCAGATGTTACGAAGTCCATCTGGGCAAGGTGGAATGAAGCATGGGGTACTGCAGAGTTTCGGGCTCAATCAGAACGAATGTCTCTGAACCGCCGAACCGAGAAGGTGGACCAGGCACAGGACCTTCAAGACACACTGGGGGTTCCATTTCTCATTCTCGTGAGCATGTTGGGAGGACGTAGGTACTTATAAATCTTGCTTTAATTTTATTTTGATTCGTAAGATCATAACAAATATAACTTCTAATTTTACTAATTTTTCTATATAGGAGAAAGAGACCGGGAAGAAGCCACCCCTTATCCAAATCCATCAAAAACTGCACACTTCTAAGACCACTATCCAGGGGTTGACGAGAGGGCTCACAACCAAATTCCGGTAAATAAATTAAAAGTATTATATTACTTAAGGTTTTTTTTAATTATATATTCATATATTGTCTAAATATCTATTCCAATTTTGTAGGAAGCTATGCATCAAGAAATGCAATGGATGGTATAAATAGATGAAGGTTCAGGGAGAACATTGCATCTGTCGATGAAGATGCAACATACTTAAGAGTTGTGGCAATTGATAAAAAACGCTAGCGGCTCATATATGAATTAGGTGATCGATCTTCAGCATACACGAGTGGCCCATCTTACCATTCCACTGCATGCTCATCCAGGAATGATCTTGAGCTGCGTGAGCAACTCAAGGATGAGGTTCGACAAGAGGTGCGAGAGGAAGTGGATACTAAGGTTAAAGTGATGTAAGATCAACTTGATAAGCTTAAGGTTCTACTGAGGGCTTTAGCTCAATCGACATAAGTCTCCTCATCAGCTACAGCTCCACATGTGGATGACCCCCCTACAGATAACCCCACCACAGATGATCCCCTCATTGGTGATATGTGAACATTCCTATTGTTGAACTTTTTTGGTCTATTTTGTATAGTTATCTTGAACATGAGATTTAGTACACGTTATTTTGGTTTATGTTATTCGGTGGATGTTATTTTTTTGTGTTAATGTGATTCGATTTTTATTTCATTTTAATTTTTTTATTATTTGTTTGCTGCCCTAATAATTTAATAATTAATTATATTAAATTACTCACTGTAATTAATTTAATTATAAATTCTAGCTACTACCTTAGTTTAGTTACTAAATAGCTATTAATGCTTAGCTACTAACTCGCAAACAAATAGCTACACAACAAAATTAATCGTTAAATAGTTATTACTATTAAGTTACTAACATAGTAGCTAAATAGCTACTCGCTTAACTACTAATTTTTTTAATATATACTACTATTTAGCTACTAACTTAGTAGCTAAATAGCTACTTTTTTTCAGCTACCACAAAAAATAGTTACTAAATAGGCATTACAATTTTGCTACTAATATAGTAGCTAAATAACTACACTTATTAGCTACTACATTTTTTCCGTCGCTAAATAGCTACTCCTATATAGCTACTCTGTTAGTAGCTATATAGCTATAATACTTAGCTACTAACTAGTTCAGTCACTAAATAGCTACTACGTTATATAGTAGCTATGTTGTAGCTATATATTGTTTTAGTAAACTACTGCATTCTCAATTTTAGCTACTATTATTGTGAGTAGCTAATTAGTAGCTATAAATAATTGCCCTTTTCACTTTGTTAGCTATTACATTCTTTACATTAGCTATTACTATTGTTGGTAGCTATTTAGCTACTATGTAATATAGCAGCTAATTAGTAGCTATACATAGTCGCCTCCTTATATAAATTAGCTACTACTTTTTTCATTTTAGCTACTATTATTTGTAGTCGCTAATTAGCTACTACATCCTATAGTAGCTAAAGCAGTAGCTAATAACTACTACTAGTAGCTAAAATTAGCTTAGCTACAAGGAATTTTGCTACTACGTCCCAGAGTAGCCATTTTAGTAGCTAAAGAAATTTAGCTACTAAAATAAATAGTTTAGCTACTACTTTTTTCTAGTAGCTAAAATCAATTTTTCTAGTAGTGAGTATTTTTCCTTTTCAGTACTTCATACTCAGATCTTAGGACTAAAGAATTCTTGCCCCCATAGACAGGATATTGCAAACCTTCTTCAATTTGATTGACACCTCATCCTACACTTCTGATGAAAGTTTCCATATCCTTCATTAGATCTTTGCTAACACGGGATCAGAATCAATTTAGTAGAAAAATGAGAGACCTTTGAGTGATTAAACAGATACTTCATTCAACCATCCTCAAATTATAAATAAGTTGGTGATCTATCTGAGTAATCCTTCAAACTTCATTAGTTCCATAGTATTAGTCCACCATACCCATAAGAAACTGCTCTACACTCTCAGGATTCTCCATCTCTATGTTACTAAGAGGGCCTCCTGAAAGTCAGAGTGAGATACAATACCTTGCATTGGGTACACGGTACTAGTACTAAGAACAAGTAAATTTATAAACAATACCAATCAAATAAATTCAAGAATTCTAATTTAAAGCTTTCTTCCACCTTATGTAGAAACATGACTATCATCAATGACCCATTTCCAATGAGCTCAACTTTTCAAAACCGGTTCACTCATATCGTTGACTAACGACCAGAAAATTCACTTAAAACATGAACGACTAAAATAAATGAACTTCTAGAACTTTCCACCATCCATTTAAATTAAACAGTAATAGAAAAGATGAATTTATAAAGAAATACCAGCTCAAAACTGCACTTCTATATAATACCCAAATCCAGGAAATTAAAGGAAAACTAAAAAAATAAGCTACACTAAAACTAAATCTACTAAAATGAAAAAATATAATTGTAAAACTCCAACCTTATTGAATGTTATAATAGTAATTATTGAACTGATTTGAGGTCTAATGATATGCTAGGTGGATTAGAATTTAGAATGCTCGGACATCACGGCATGAAGTGAAAATTTTCGAAATTGTAACCGGTGCCCCAATGAATAGTGATTTTTCATTTTATCCTGATGGAGGTTACTGCAAAGGATTTTTTAAGAAAATTTCAGTTCCTATGACTTTGAACCGATATTTAGAAGATAATGGGAGATTTATGAATAGCATTTCCTAGACCGGAATTTGAGTCACACGAAATTTTCTGAAATTGAGCCGAAAATACGGTGTTAACTGAATAAATCATAAAGATTAACTAAACTGAAATAAAGTGAAACGGAGTCCGTTTGATAGTTTCAGTGATCCGAACGCACTGTGGTAATAATACGCTATTGTCCGGATTACCGATTTTAATGATTTTAAATCCGATTTCGGTGATTTCAGAGCCTGAAATTCACTGTGAAGGATTTAGTTAAAATATTTTATGTTCAAATTTAAATATAGACGACCATAGAATATTTTTGACATATAATCGATATAAAAGCAAGAATGTGCGAACCCGAGATAAAATCTGGGTTATACTGAGATATTTAATCGTACTAGCCAATCAAAATCTTTCTTAGCTACTGCTATGATTTAAATAATGGGTAAATGATCAAGGTTCATGGGAATGGATTCAATGAGAAGCTTGGATAAAAGAAGAGTAATTCACTTTAAACCAACCAATGATATTTTTTTACTTAAGGGCACTTTTGAATAATATTTTAAAGTCTAAAATTTGGGGATTTAAGTGCTCAAAAGAGGGGATCACGTAGAGGAGAGAAAGGAAGGAGAAAAGAGAGAAAGAAAGGGAAGAAAGGAGAAAAGAGGAAGAGAAAGGAGAAATCCTGGGTTGGGGAGGTGAGTTTTCTTGTTTTTCAAGCTTTCAAGTGGATCTTCAAGTGGTAACTAAGGAGAGGAGCCAAAGGAACTCAAGAAACAAGTAAGTTTCAGGGAAAGTTAGGTTTGATTGAGCTTTCCATGTTTCTAATGTCTTAAATTTGGTATACATGGATGTTAAATTGATGGTATTTAAGGTTTAATGGTGTCAATTTAATATCAATTGAGAAAGCCATGGTTTAAAGCTGTGGTTTTGACAAAATCATGAGTAAGTGTTAGTTTGATAGTGAATTGTGTGTGATATGTTGAAATGGGTATAATGCATCAGGATTTAAGTGTTTAGAGTGAAAGAAAAAATGGAAGAGAAATGACAATTTGGTAAATTTTTAATAGCCTCAGAGACAGAAATGTCCTGAAGTCACTGACCATTTGTAATGGCCATAACTTGCCTCACATTTTGATCCTATTTGAGTGATTTATGGCTACGTAAAATAGACTTGAAGGAGAACAAAATTAAGAAGAATGTATCGCCAAATTCTTGATCCTAAGTAGCCTAAATATTCACTCAAAGTAGGACCATGTGCAAGCCAAATTCTGGTTCAGCTTTTGAACATAGATTAGTCTTGCTATTTGATCGTAAAGTGAGTTTTCCGTGTCTGAATTGGGTGGATTCCAATTGGAATAGAACCCTTAGCACCTTAGCTTAAATATAAGGACATAGTCAAAATATGAAGTCAAGACCTGAAAATGAGTAATACAAACTGTTACTAGAAAAATCCAGAAAATGACTAGTTGGCATGAAAAATGCCAAGGTAACTTTAGTTTGATGATCCGACAGATTTCGATTCCCCACTCCTGGCAAAATAGATTCCTAGAGTGAATAAGAATAGGAATGAGTGTTTGTGGATTAAATGGAAATTATGGTTAATGTGTAATTGTGATTCGAAAAGGTGAAAAGGACTATCTAGACGGAATCCGGAATCAAACGGAAGCAAGCGGGATTGAGCTGTGAACTGTGAGTGAAACGATATTTTGAGAATTTAGTTTTTAAAAGTGAATGGTTTTAATGTTAAACTGAAAGTTTAATGTAAATTCTTATAAATGTGTTAAGGCATATGGAAATGTTTTATATCAGACGTTTTATCTTCGCATCAATGCATATATTTATATGTGTATTAAATATGTATGCATATGTTAAGGTATTATGAAAGTTTAAAAATGTTTAAAGTATGCATATGTGTTTTAATGATAAAGAAGGGATTTAAATGTATTTATAAATGTATTTTGAAGAAATGTTTTACCGATGGTTACCCTAAACCCCTATGATCAAGTATGACCGGAGCATCACGAAGTACTTTAAGCGTGTAAGGATTAAGAGGGTAAAGTTATAGGTTACTAACTGAGGGAGGGAAATAGGTGTCTAGAGTAATATCCTTACACGTGAGAAAGTACTATGACTGGAACCCTATGCAAAGCGTGAGTTTCTCTGGCAATAAGAGTGGTTATGACTGAATGTGGATCAAGTTCTCACCGTCGCACTTAAACTGCTCGTGTGTTTATTCCCGGGTTCCATCAGAAAGAATGAAAGAAAGAAATAAAGAAAGAAAGTTTATGTATAAATGCTTAAAGCATAAATGGATTTTAAATGCATAAGTATTTATGGAAAGAAGTTTATGCATAAATTCTAAAGCATAAAATGGATTTTAAAATGCATAAGTATTTATGGAAAGAAGTTTAAGGCATAAATTTAAAGCATAAAATGGATTTTAAAATGCATAAGTATTTATTGAAAGAAAGTTTAAGGTATAAATGCTTAAAGCATAACCGATTTTAATGGTATAAGTATTTATGGAAAGAAAGTTTAAGGCATAAATGTTTAATGTATAAATGGATTTTAATTGTATAAGTATGTATTATTTTGATATGTACTGAAAATGTTATATGTGAAAATGTACACTCACCGAGTCGTTTAGCTCACTCTTTTTCCATATGTTTCAACAATATTTTCAGACTCGAGACAAAAGATCTAGAGTACCCTCCCAGGCAAATGAAGTCGAAGCTATCGAGAGACGCACGCATGTGACTGCATTGGAAAATAATTTGCATATTGTAGTATGTGTGAATATTTTGTCATGTTTTTGATAAAATTATGCATGGAATTGAAGAAGGTTTAAAATGTTTTGATGATTTGAAAGAAATAAATGTATATATATGTATATCATGGTTTGATCAAGTCAGGACGAGGAGTCCTAATATGGAAGTTGATGAATTGAAGTTTAGAAGTGTTTTAAATGTTTTCACTGTGCTTTGTAAATTTGGAAAGTCCGAAAAAAACGTAGGAAACTCGCCGATTTTCCGAAAAATCTAAGTGTTGGAAAAGAAAAGAAAAGAAATTTTTTAGCACTCGCTTCCAACATTATTTTTAAAAGATATGTGAAGAATCAAAGGGGTTCGCCCACGGATTTTAATTTATGGTTTTAAGGAAAAGTTCTATATCTGTCGAGTGCCGGGAGGTCCCCAAGTTCATGAGGTTAATCCCGGCCCGATCCTTCATCAAAAAATATACAAGAGTCTTCAACCTCCCAGACATCCTGGAGTTGCGGAAGCTATGCACATTATCCTAGAAGCGTGTATTTACAAGCCTACCGCTAGCCTCACTTCACACCGCTTGCGGATCTTCAAAATTCTCGCCCAAATTGGTCTCTCTTTGTACGACATAGAAAGGTCCGTCGCGGGAGCAGAGCTTCGCCTTTGTCGCCGCCTCGCTATAGCCGCTTTCGTCAGACTTGATCTCCGGGCTTGCTCGATTGTGTCAGGACATACTTTGATAATGTCACGACATAAATTTTATTCAGCTTGTTCTTGTCACGACAGGAATGCCTTGTCTCACTTTTTCTGGGAAGCTCGTCGCAAGAATTTTTCCTTGTCAGCGACAAACATTTACTTTTCAACTCGTCAACTCGTCAAGAACAGATTTCTTTGAGTCTCCATACTTAGCGCCGGAACAGAAACCTCACGCTGACAGTTTTTCTTTCTTGATTCTTGTCACTTACCTAGCCGTTTGTCGCATAGAATTATCTGCTAGACACACCGCTGCCATTCTCAGCTTTTCTTCAATTCGTCATGAATTAAATTTTTCTTTGTCGCAATAGAATGTTAATACTACTCCATAGTTTTTATTTTCGCAATTAAAACTTCTTTCGTCACTTGATTAATGTGCTCTTGCTTTCAACTCTTGATTATGTAGGTTTTGCTTTTAACTCTTGATTATGTAGCAACAAGAATTTATTTGTCTCCATTCTTCTTTTGTTACTCTTCAGCTTCTTATCGTGACAAGGAATTCACCTCCTTCATGTTTTGTTTTTCATGACAGATTTTCGTTGTAACCGCAATCTTTCGAATGGCTCGATGTCGAAAACCTTTGTCGCAACATGTTCACTTGTCTCACTTCGACTTCAGGGTTTGTATTCTGAGCAATTTCCGTCACGACAGAATTGTCTTTTGTCATGGCTGCAGTTCATCCGTTAAATTACACTTTTATGTCATGGATGGAAATTATATTGTCGCGACACAACTTCTCGCCTCTCCGCTTTAATCGTTGTCACGATAGAGTCAAGAATTGTTGCGATAGTTTTTCAAAATCTTCTTCAATAATGTCGCGAGAAAATCTGTGTATTAAAATTTCTCTTTAGCCATCGAAGTTATGTATGAGCTTTGTTACACATTTAGTTTCCTCGGGTCAAGTACATAGTTCCTTTCGCTCGCTTCAATTTGTGTCGCGACATACCGAAAATTATGCCTTATTAAAGACTGTTGCATTTTCCACCTTTTTTGCTTATTTTCTGCTTGTTTTCTCTCATTTTTCAATTAACACCTACAAAACACAAAGTAGGTGAATATTCCCTAATTTGGAATAAAAATATATCTAAAATTGTTAAAAACATTCCAGAAAAATGGATTAAAAATAGATGAGTTTTGTACTCATCAATTACAAAATACATGAAAGGGCCACAATTTGGCCTTTTTCACAACAATCTCGACCTGCTTTTATTCTCAGGTACTCTCTATCGAAAATATTTTTTCATGATCTGGTGAACAATGCCCGCAGAGCCTCACAAGGGCTACCTCAATTAAAATGCACATGCAATGGCACACATACATCAAACCACATTCCACACAGAAAATGCATGAGGTGAGACTCCTCACGCCCATAACCCGAGTCCTGACCGACTCCCTCACACATGCAACGCCAAGTGTGAAAACCAGTCATTGGTGTTTCACCCAATGACTTAACCCATTGGACAACCCTCCAATATTCATTTGAATTTACCAAATTCCCATGTGTTATAGGTCGCGGAATTTCCTGTCTCACCACAAGCCAAGACGCCTTCTGACACTTTCGCTAACTTTTGTCGCTGGATACATATGTCTAACCAAGAATAAAATTTGGGTCTTTCCCCTTGGGGGCGGATCTATCTCATCTTGCTTCACCCAACACACGTATATTTATTTATTTTAATGTTATGTGTACGTAGGTCTGGTCGCTGCGCCGCGGTGCCCTGATTGGCGCGAGCCCGCACCTCGTTGCCGCATGCGGGTGCGACTACGACATGGAACCTCTCATGGTCAAGCCCGTCGCCATGAAAAAAATTTTTCCGTCGCCATTACAAGACCTAATCTAACTCTATTGCGACATGAAAGTGCTACGTCGCGACATAGGGGCTCCTGGCCTGTCCAAATCCTGTCGTGATAGAGAAATCTCTGTTGCGACAAAATGCCTCCAGTAGGAAGAATAGGAAAAAAAAAAAAGACCCCCGGAAATAGGGTTGTCACACTAAGTCCCCATTTCTTTTGGTAATTTTGCTTTTAGTTGCTTCTCTTTGTTGTTGTTTTCTTTTGCTATGATAATCATTAGTTCTAGTGTTAATTATGTGTTTCTGGTTTTGGTTGAATTTCCTTAGAAATGGTGTTCTCATGTGGTTAATTGCTTGTTTTGGGGAATTAAGGTGTTAGTTTGCAGTTTGTTTTATGCGTGATGAACTTTAAGGGTTTTTTTAGTGGGGGATTTGCTTTGGGAAAATTTTCGTTAGAATTTGGGAGATAATCATTCAATTTCTGTTATGACTTTTGATTTTCCAGGATGCAACCCAAAAACTTAGCCTTAATATATTTGGAATTTAATTAAACAACATCAGCAGACACTCCTTTGGATTTTTGGGGACACATGATAACCATTGTCTTTCCTCTTTGTAACATTTTATACTCAAACCTCCTGATTTAGTTGTCTAAGGAACACTGTTGTCTCTCTTGAGAGGTGTCACACCCCCACCCCTACTAGCGGCAGGTGTGCAAGCCACCCCACAGAAACCCCCAACCGTTACTTCTAACGACTAGAGAATCCTCGTGGAAGCTGCCGTGTTGCTTGTCGGGAAAACCCGCAGATAAAAATTTTTCTTTCAAATTTGTGATTTTATCAAATCTCTCGGCAGCATAACAAATTTACATACGTGACATATCCCAAAAAACTCGGTATATACAATTTTATACTTTTAGAAACATGGCAACCAACAGCCTCTTCAAAGATTCTCGTGCTCATCACATTTTCAAGAAAACAAAACTATGTACATACATATGCTCAACTGCATAAATTCAAAGTATTTCCTACACAAGTTATTTAATACATCACTATACCAAGTCGTGAGAATACTAAATGCTCTAATGTTCGACGTACTGTGACTGAAACTAGTTTTTAAAATAGGAAAATAATGAGCTAAATCAGTTCAAGAGTGTATGCTTTATAAATGCTTGTTTTTTCGAAAATATCTCAAATCAAACTATATTTACAAGACATTTTCTAGAAACCTTGCTTGCTTTGCTATAAAATTTTCTAAAAACTTTTCAAAACTCCGTTTGCTTTCTTTGCTTTAAAGTTTATAAAAACTACCATGCTTGCTTGCTTGCATTAAAAGTTTCTAAAAATTTTCAAAAACTACTTGCTTGCTTTTGCTATAAAAGTTTCTAAAAACTTTTCATAAAATGCTTGCTTGCTTTGCTTTAAAAGTTTCATAAACGTGGGAGCCTGGGCTTCGACTGCTTGCTTTAAAAGTTTCTATAAACTTTTCATAAAATGCTTGCTTGCTTACCAGTGGTTGATTTTAAAAGTGTGTAAAATGCTTATAAATCATGATCAACCACTGGAGGCCTTCTTGCTCGTTGCACTTCTGAAACACGGAGCCTGCTTCAACCGTGCAGGTGGAAGGACCTGGGTCCGCATCACCTAGGTGGAAGGGCCTTGGCCCACATCACCTTTTCCGATAAATATGGTGGAAAGAACTTGGTCTACGTCACCATAATCTAGCTAGCGCGTAAGGCCTGTTTTATAAAACATAATTTTTGTTTGCTTGAAATATGGTTTAATACTTTAAAATCATTGCTTGCTTGAAATATGGTTTAATACTTTAACACCATTACATACCAGCGTAAAACGATTTATAAACAATACACTAGTATTTAAAAATAGGTTTAGAACACTCACCTTCCTTTTACAATAATTGAGCACGACTCCACAATTTCTCCTGCCTCCGCTATTACCCTACACATTTGATGTATTAGATCACACATGTCAGCATAACTAAGCAATTTGCACACTTGGTGCTACAATTAAAATTTTCAGAAAATATGTGGGCCTCAAATGCCATTCACAGGCATATGGCTAGATTCTAGACTCAAGGGACTTTCCATAGAGTCTAAAAACACCCAAAAACATTTCTGAACATTATGTCCGAACTATCCGAATATAATCCTTCAGCCCGAACTATCCTAAAACAGTCCCGAAATTCAGCCCGAACTGTCTGAAAACAGTCCCGAAAATTCCTAAAAATTCCTAAACTAAGTCCAAAAATTTTGGAACTGAAATTTACGGCATCTCACGGCTTCTAAGAAAATTTCAAGTCATTACATAGCCTTTAAGCTAGAAATAACACAAGTAGGAAAATTTTTGCCCTCAGCTCGACGAAACGCTTAAGATATTGGTACCTACGCGTAGTTTTGTCGCGTAGTCCAACTTTGCCTTCTGCTCCGACAAAAATCTACGGGTCCACTTCGTAATTTGAGAAAAAACAAATACCCATTTGTTTTTTCTTTCTCCGTCTCTACTTTACCGCCCCCGCCTCTGTTTCCTCCTTTTCACCTTTATTGATTTTATTTTTTTATTATTATTATTATTATTATTATTTGATACATAACTTATATTGTCTCATTCCCGGTCCGTTGGTCTCCAAAATTTTTTGCTTTTCAGTTTAATTATTTTAAATGAACCTAACCCAAGCCATTTTCTCGACTCCGAGATTTTCATAAAAATCTCATCCCCGAAAATCATCGCTATTTATCACCTAGAATTATAAAACATTCGACCGTCTCTTAATTCGATGAAACTCTTCCGGTCACCATGACACACCCCCACCTCCCTACCATCTGGGCAAGTGTGCCGCCACCACGCAAATCCCCAACAGCACTTCAACGACCAGAAAATCCTATGAAACGGCTGTATTGCTTTTCAATCTCGTATAAAAAAATTTTTCTTTTCTAAACTTATGATTTTAAATTTCATAAAGATAACAATGTGATATAGGACATGTCTCAAATCTTGTATAATAAATAATTTACACTATTTCAAGTATGACAACCAACAACATTCTTTCAAAAGAGCCTCAAGCTCCACACATTTTCACAAAACCACCTTATGTACATACATATATTCCTTTATACAAATTCAAAGTATTTCCTTACACAAAATAGTATTAATATAGCACAAATACAGAAGTTAGGAGAATCCTAAATCGCTTCCAAAGAACCGGCGCACTGCACCTGGAAAATAGTTTTTAAACAGGGAAAATAATGAGCTAAACGAGCTCAGTGAGTGTATGCTTTATAAAAGGATTTCTTTTCTCTGAAAATATCTCAAAACCATAAAACTCTTTACAAGATATTTTCCAGAAATCTTGCTTGCTTTGCTTAAAAAGTTTCTAAAACTTTTCATACTTGCTTGCTTGCTTTGCTTTGCTTTTCTTTAAAAGTTTCAAACTTTTGATACTTACTTGTTTTGAAAGTTTACAAAACTTTTCAAAGATCTCTTGCTTGCTTTTTATCTTGCTTTAAAAGTTTCCAAAACTTTATAAACCTTCTCGCTTTAAAAGTTTTTAAAGCTTTCTCAAACACCTGAGCCCCATTTCAACCGCTTGCTTTAAAATAAAAACGATCGGGCTCAACCGTTGCTAAAATCACCACGGGAGCCTAGGGCTCAACCGATCGCTTTGAAATCAAACGGAGCCCGGGGCTCAACTGCTTACTTAAACAAACACGTGGAGCCTGGCTCATCCGTGCACTAGTGGTTGATTTTTTCAAACTCGTATTAAGCATGCGTTTATAAATCATCAACCACCGGAGGGCTCATCCCCGCTTATTTGCACTTAAGGAACACGGAGCCCTGGCATCGACCTGCCTATTGACCTGTTTGCTCACCTAGGTGGAAGGGCCTGGGCACACTTCACTCCACCTTTTCCGTTAAATATGGTGGAATTGATCTGGGTCGCCATCACCATAATTTAGTTAACGCGTTAACCCTATATACTCCGCACGCGCTACTCTGCCTTCCCAAATGCTATGATGGATGACCGTTTACCACTGTGCAAATCTAAAATGCATGTATGATATCCTAACACCACCGCAGTACGCACGGAATACCCTCCTAATCGTATGTTTGCTTAGAACTAGGGATTTTGTTAGCCCACACAAATATTCTTTGTTTGCTTGCTTGCTTGTTCAACATGGTTTAATTCAAAACCATTTTCTTGTTGCTTGCTTTGAAACATGGTTTAATAATTCAAACCATTGTTTGCTTACTGTTTTTGAAATATGGTTACAATTTTAAAACCTTTGCTTGCTTGCTTGCTCTGAAATATGGTTTTTTCTAATTTAAAACCATCACACTAAACTCTTTTTGCTTTCTTTTCAAATATGGTTGAATAAATCAAAACCATTATTTGTTTTTCACATGGGTTATTTAAAATCAAACCATTTACTTGCTTGTTAAATCTCATTGTTGCTTTAAAACATGGTTTGGCTAAATCAAAACCATTAAATACCAGTGTAAAACAGTTTATAATATAATACACTATTATTGGAAAAATAGGTTTAGAACACTCACCTCTTTGTTTCCTCAAACTTGAGCACAACTCCACTACTTTCCCGCCTTTGCTTTTAGCCTACACACTCAACGAATACGGCAACGTGACACCCGTCTCTGCGAGGCGAAAAAATTAACGTACTTCACACACAAGTCACTTTAGGGTCACAATAACATTCATATAAAGCCAAATTAACACTCCTAATTCTTGAGCACTACAAAGCTCCCTTTAACAAAAACCACTCATTTTGGCAAATCTTTTTCCAACAATACTCTCTCGACTTTATTACCCAAAAATTATTCAAACAGTATTTAAAAATTATGAAACTCTCCAGATCAGTCCTTTATATATCCAATGACACCTCTGTAAATTTTCAATTTAAAATTTCTTCTCTAAGGCCCTCAACCACATAACACAAGTTACAACATGTTTTTTTATGCCAAATTGGTTAGCTCACTGAATCACCTACTGTTATCCTTGATTTCTGGGGTCTTAACTCCATAAATTGGCAATTGTTTCTTCACTCATTTGAAGCTATGGTTCTAAGGTTTCTTCTCCAATTGGAATCACCCAATTTGGATCACCAAAACTCAAGTTATTGTATTTTATATCTAGAATACTCAAATTGGCATAACAGAATCTGCACATAGCTCCACTTAGAAAAATTTCTGGGCACTTTGGGGTCACAATTTTCTTGGACTTCCTTCAGCTACATTATTCCCCTAGAAGTCTATTTTACCCTGAATTTTGAATCACTTAATTTGGATGAGTGAAACTCCACTTATGGCCAAAACACTACAACAATACCCAAAACAGAGCATAATCAGTGAGCTGCCACCAGAGCTCACCTTTCGTCCGTATTTGGGAGCCTTAGAGCTACAATTGCTCTTGGATCCCTTCTATACATTTGTATCCCTATCTCTTATGGTTCTTTACCAATTGGAATCAATTCATTTGGATGATTCTAACTTAATCTATATCCAAAACAAAAACAGGGCTTCTTACTGAAAATTTTGACAGCAAATCCTTTAAACCCAACATCTCCTTGTTTTTTTACAACCAGTCCTCAAAACCGTAATACCTCAATAATCAACATGAAAGTCATTCAAACCCACTCCATAACACTTGTATTGGTGGTTTGGAACTCCATACAACAAAACCCTAGGTAAAAATCCTAAAAATTCAACCTAAGGTCCACCACCTTCCAACCATAGAATCATGATGGCTTCCATGTTTATTCTTTACCAATTAGGATTTTACCTGCCAAACCTCAACAAATCAAGGGTTGGTGCATCTTTCCACAAAACCCTAGACAAAGGAGCAGCTATTCTCCAAACTAAAAACTAGGAATTCAAAATACACATGATTTTTCAAGACAAAACATACCTTGGTTTTGGTCTTCTTCTCCTTTCTCCTTCTTTCTTCCTCTTTCTTCCCTTCTTTCTTTTCTCCCCTTCTCCTTCTCTCTACGGTTTGCTCTAGGCTAAATGAAATGAGACCAATTAATTCTGTTTGTCTCATATCTCCTTTATAATCCCATTTTTCACTTAATTGCAAAGAGGTCCTTGATTACTTTAATATCAAGTAAAGACAATCCTCAAGTATTTCTATTACGCCCATCTCTACTTTGATTACGACCTTCATTCCCATTTAATCAATTACTATTTTACTCCTTTGCTCTTTACAAATAATTCCAGGTTCATAATTTATCATTTCATATTTTCATCCTTAAAAACAACTCCCAAAAATATTACAATTTCACTTGGTGCTCTTATACGCCCCTACAGTTACATGTACTGTATACTATCTCGGGACGGGGCGTTACACACTAGATTTTGTGAGACGAATTTAACGGCGCAGTCTGTTTCATCATTCAAGATCTAGAGAATTTTCTAAGCTTCCCTGAACTGTTCTAGCAATTTATTATTATTATTATCCTTTTGAAATTCTATAATTGCATTCTCTACCCATTCGTTTTCCTACTGAAAAGTGTCACAATGCTTTGAAAACTTTATAATTTCATCGTTAAAAACAACTTTCAAAAAATACTACTATGGCACTCAAATAATTATGAAGCCTCGTACACATATGCGATCCTACTACACATACCGTACACCCTCTTCTTGGGACGGGGCGTTACAAGAGGTGCCTTTCTCTTAAAAAAAACTAGGTTCTTTGAAATTTGGTTGGATGGTGTTATCTTTGGTTCTTTGCTAGCATGTTAGATCTTAGCCTTATCAAATGTTTTAAAAATGGGACTGGACGATCAGACCGATCCAACTGTTGATCGACCACTTTTTCGATCCGATTTCACCTTTCAAATTAGATATGCCATCACCTTTCGGACGGTTTTGTGTAAACCAAGTGGTTCTAAAATCCCCTTTATAAATTCTCAGAGTTTCCTTAAAAGTGCAAATCATATGATGCCATACGGGTCACACCTTCACTGTAAGTCGAAGATACTCTTCATCCAACTCATCCTCATGCACTGTGGTTTAACGAATTGTGAAATATGTAATATAAGGCCCTCATTGTTTTTATTCATGACCAATGTGTGAAAGGGTTTTCACTTTAAAGAGAAATTAAAGCGGGAGGAAGACCAGTAGCTCAACTCATGGATTTTTGAGTGTGGCTTTCTCTTTTAGATAACTATATTTGAAAAATCAAAAGCACATAAATACCACTTAATTTTTTTTTTAAATTACAAAATTTTCAAAAAAATTATAATACAAATTATAATAATAATAAAATTGTAAAGTAGTTTTTTTTTTTTTTAATTGAAAATCAGAAAAGCAGTTAGATTTAGTAAATTAATTTTCTTTCATTTTTATGATGCCTTTTTCAACTTAATCGGGCCGGAGCGTGACAAGTCGCCGGGCTTCGAACTCGATTGTCAAGGCCGGGATGTGCTTCTGGATTGTCTCAGCTATGTAGATCGTCATTGGATCAGTTCGACGTGTACTCCTTCAAAACAAGGAAGAAGGGTCGACGAGGGCGCCCGTGGCCGCTCCGATGCCTGGGCCGGCTTTTTTTCGAGAGAGCAGAGACCGGCGAGGGCGAATGTGTTGCATAAGTGAGTATGCGTCTAAAGAGTGCATCTTTCACCCATTGATCGCCATGTATTTATAGCAGAAGTCCAACCAAATGGACTGTAACTAGGATTTGTTCCCATTAGATGGGATTTTCTTATCAAGACGGATTCGTAATGGATTTAGAAAGAGTCGTTTATTCGTATAATCCTCCTTCCTTATTAAAGGGGAGATCCAATCGTGATGACTGCTATTATTTTCCTTCCTTATTGATGATAAGACGGGTTGGATCAAGGGTGATGATATATTGTTGGGGGTTATTCTATTTTCTCAGATACGGGGGTCACGTCCGACGGCAGGATATGGACCTTCTAATTCATCCAAGATCGCTCCTTTGACCTAGCTGGCTTCGGGCCTGCCAGCCGGTAATCGAGGGGCCCTGGGTATTATGCCGGGCGCGCCACTTCTTCGGCTTGGTGAGTGGGCCCTGAGCCCATTTTTCAAACCCTATAGTCGCCCCCGCACTCGGCACCGTGGCACGCGGGCATGTATCGCTTCTTGCAACCGATGCAATTTCCACGTGTCCGTTCGAGGTCAAGGCTAAGGCTTAGTCGCCATATGTCTTGTGATAATGATGACTCTGCTTTCGCCTGCTTCCTAATTTAGTTTCTTTCGCTTTCTTTCGCACTCCTCTGTCTCAGGTTCGTCCTCCAACCTCTTCCTCCGCAACTCAGACTTTATTTGCTCGTAGTTCTCTGCTTCAACCTTTGTGTAGAGTCTTTTTCCGGCATTTTCCCGAGGTAGCTTATTCCGCCTTATTCCCGTGGACCATCGTCTCTACTCTCCTTTGGTTTCTCTTCGATCGTACCTGATCGAGGCCTGTGGGTTAAATTGATTGGATTTCATTTTATTATGGGTCCGGGTCGCTCTTCTTCTTTACGTATTGGCGATGACTCTTCGCCTTGTCGTTTGGCTCGATCTGCCAGATGCTCCTACCGCTCAACCGTGGTTGAACCCCGAAACGCCCCTCGGGCGCTCCTCTTCCCTCGATAAGGATAAAGGGAAAATAAACCCAATTGGGCAACATCTTAGGGTCGTATTATCAAATCCGTCCAACATGCCGTGGATCGTGACTCACAAGGCCTGGCCGACGGGGGGTTACCTTTGCCGAACGCATCGACCTCTCCCCGTGTCCGGTATGGACCCCGACGCCTTGACTTTGCGCCTTCCGCCCTGACGGTAGCGTTTCCTCGAGGTCGCCTGATAATGGTCTGCTTTCCACTACACCCCTTCATGAGTGGGTTCAAACATTTCAATGTCCTGGTCCTTCCCAAGGTCTGTGGTATTCGTGGGCCATCACCTTTAGGACAGAGGGCTCTATGTTCCTAGTGTGGCTTTGCTCCTCTATCTTTTTAGCCCAAAGGAAACCACCGAGGGCTTCCTTTATTTCTCCAGATCTTGTTCTCCCGGTGATCTCTATCTCCTTCCTCCCATAGGTCATGGAAGGACGCTATTTCTTTGTTAGCTGGGTAACCGGGAATATGATCCTTCCCGACAAGGATGATACTGGCGTTCCGCGGCTCGACCACCCCGATAATCTCAGCGGAGGTTTGCCTGCTTCTGTAACTCGTGTGAAGGTTAACATTTCTTGATTTCACATTATTCTCATGCTTCCCGTGTGCTCGACTCACCTTTAGTAAAGCCAAGATAATGTCGAGTCTTCGGTGTCGGGCGGAATGTCCCGTCGGCCCCATGCGCAGCCGATAAAACGGGACATTCCTAGCCCGTCGACCTGGCGGTCCGCACGTTTCTACTACTGAGACCTCGCCTCCTTCCACCATGGGAGTCTCTCCATTAGGGCTACTGCAACGACTCCTACTAGGAGAGATTTCGTCTAGTCAGCACCGCCTCTAAGCCCGAGTGCGAACGGAAAATCAAGCTCCACTGAAAGATCTACGGCTGATCAAGGTTCAGAATCGGCGTCTCCGACTTTCGCCAAAGCCTGAACGGCACAAGAGCCCGCGGCCGAGACTTCAGAGAGTCACAAGCTCTCCCGCCCCTTCTGCCCTGGGCCGTAAAGGCAAAAATCTCGGAGGGAGCCGCCGAGCGCTCGCTGTGGTTATACCTATTACCATCTCGAACTGGCCGGAGAGTGCATAGGCCACCTCCCTCGAAGGGTGGAAGAGAGTCAAGAGAAAATCCTAATCAAAAGTTGGCGAAGATGAGGACTTTGCTCTTCAATGCTAAACTCGCGCAGAAAAAGGATCTTTGTCCGCCCCAAGGATTCGACTGGGAGGTCAAAGGCCGTCGTCGACGAGGCTCGCTCTATCCCTTGGGGGTCAGCTTCTGCAAGTCCCCTCAGATTCCGATAGTGTCCGGCTGTGCTGATCCCGTGTTGATGTTGACTTGTGCCGATGCGTAGCCACTCATTTGAAGGGTCCGATATGCCAAACTAAACAGGCATGTAAAAATCGGCCTGGATTTATAAGGCGAAGGCGCTCTTCTTCCGAGCTTTACCAAGTCGCAAGAACGAGAACAACGTATGACCGAAGAGGTGGAGAGACTTAAATCTGACCAAAGCATACCATACTGGGCCGTGTCTCAGCGGAAAGTAGAGAGGATAAAGTTCGGGTGAAGCCATGCATGGCCAAGGCGAGCTTCTAAGGTCCGGTGAGCTCCAGTTGCGCCAATGATCCGATCGAGACCCGACTGGTCGCACCCTCCCAAGACGAGGTTCGACCAAGCAGGGACGAGCTCGTTTGACATCCTCGCCGAGCCGCGGAATCTCAAGAGGAGTCGCAAGGCCAATGGAGATCTCGTGTGATAAAGTAGTGCAATGGCCGCGGGCTCGTGGCGAGGCCTCTCAGGTCAAAGGCCGCAGGACACGCCGCCGTGAGGCCTCCGAGGTCAGGAATTTGGTGGAGCGGCCGAACGAGGAGTGTCGCTGACTCGCGTGTGGATCTTCACCAAAGAACATCCGTCGCTTCGTATGGATGATGTTATTAGCGTATCGGCGACCGCCGGGCTTACTGGCCTTGCGCTCGCTTTTAGCGTGGCTGGGTCGTTAACGCCTACCCGCATTTGACTTCAACTTCGACCTCCCAAGTGACGAGGAGGCAGAGGAGTCTCTCTCGCAAACTATTCTCATGAACAAAGGATACTTCTCACCGGGGCTTCTCCATTCCCCTCTTCATCGCTCGTTCCCCGCTGATGCCTAGGTTTCTGTACTCATTTCTGCCCGCATGATATCGACTTTTATATTTTTCTTTTATGTACACCTGCTTCCTTTTGTCGGGCCTGGGGCCCGAGACATATGTAGCTCTCCTTTTAATAAATATTCATTTTATCGTCTCGTATTCTCACCGCAGTGCATTTTCCCTTTTCTTCATGAATTGTAATGGCCCGACCGAGGGTCCGAAGCCAGCAATTAAGCCTGCCAAACCGAAGCCGAGGCTTCGTGTGTTAATTGTAGACGAGCCGGCCCGGGACAGCGCTTCCAGATGGCTTGTATAGGCGAAGCTCATCAAATTGAGCTGCTGGTCTATTGACCGCCTCGGCCTCGAAATGACCGATTCCTAGGACATCACGTCCCAGTCGCAAAAGCCCGCCATCTGGTCGCCACTTCCATCACAATCGGCTCGAAAGTTGAATTGATTCCTTAGGCCGCACATCTATTTCGCGCAGCTCGCCATCTTGAGCTGGCCAATTTAATCGGCTGATCAGGATGAGTTGAACCATTCTCAGCCGCACTATTTTCGCGTAGAGCTCGTCATCTTCGAAGCATCACCATCGCCGACTCGCATGAGCCGAGTCGACTTTAGGCCGCTGTGGTCTCGGGCGATGAATTTGCCGAAGGCCAATGCGCTGGTGGGCTCTATCGTTGTTGCTCAGCTGAAGTTGGAAGCCTGAGGAGCCGCCATTACGCGGGTCTGGGCGTAGGGCCAGTTCATAGGAATCGCTGAAGAGTTTCGCCACGCGAAAGGCCGCGCAGCTCAGCCCAGCGGAATCGCTGCGGGAGGAGCTCTTCTGCGCGGTCACTTGGGCGCAGCTCGCCGAGTGAGTTGTCGGGCTCCGCGTATTGGTTGCTCCGAATCGAGCCGGGCTCGTGCCACGTGACTGCGCAGGTTTAACTCACAAAGTGAGCCGCTGAAGCCAGCGCTGCGGTCGAGTGGGCGATGTTGCCGAAAGTGGCGTAATGTAGCCGAGTGGCTATGTAGCCGAAAGTACGACAGAGGCCTGAAATGATCTCGACTCCTCGTGCAATGGCGGTCCGTGCGCAGTGACGAGCTCACGTTGAGCTGACGGCCCGTGGTCGCACGAATTCGCTTGATTGAACTTCGCGTGTGGCCATTCGATTCGACTTGAAAGGTGCGAACATCTTAATGCCGATGATGGAGAATTTGGAACGCTCGTGACTTTTGAAAGTGCTTGGCCTTCTTATAAATGGCGGCTTCATTAGCGTGGGGCTTATACTTTGTATATTTGGCTTTCCGTGCATAACCTAACTGGGTGAGATGAAAGTCAAGTCCGGGTCGTCTTCACTGGGATCCTTCGAAGATTCGGGATCAGCCTCCGCTGCTCTTCTACATGTGGGAGTTGTGTTTTTCCCCAGTCTCCCCTTTATGGGAGTCATGTTATTCCCTAA
Organism: Tetrastigma voinierianum; assembly: GCA_016808115.1. Classification (NCBI taxonomy): domain Eukaryota; kingdom Viridiplantae; phylum Streptophyta; class Magnoliopsida; order Vitales; family Vitaceae; genus Tetrastigma; species Tetrastigma voinierianum. The sequence continues at coordinate 29,500 of JAEQBH010009107.1, read as the reverse complement.
CTTCGTACAGTGGAATGCGGTCCGAGAGGGCTTTATGCATTTCGCTACGCTCTCCATTTTATGCTCTTCTTCTTCCTCTTCCTCCCTTTCTCCCTCTCTCCTTCTTTCATCTTTTCTTCCACATCTCATTCTCCCTTTTTCATTTCTTCGCATTAAACTCCTTCCATCCCTTCTTCTTCTCCTCTTTCCTCCGCTCTTTCTTTTCTTCTCCTTCTTTCATTCTCTCTTCCTTTCGCTCTTTTTTTTTTTTTTTTTTTTTTAAAGGAATCAAGCTACATCGGGATTGTAATTCGATGACGGCTGCCTGGTTGTAAATCGAATGTAATCCGAATGAATAAAGAGTGACTTTTTATGTCTATGAACTTTCACAGGTATTTTTTTATGTCTTATATATCCGAATCGTTTGAGATGTCTAACTAAATAATCAAAGTGAACACTCAACTCAAGTTAAGCATAAGAATCGATAAGGTCATTTAATATTACAAAACCGATGTTTACCGGTAAAAACGCTTAAGATGTTCCATTCCATGTATGCCGTAAGATTTTTCCTTCCTCTCTCGTCTCGAGCTATAATCGTCCCGTCCCGACGAGACTCCCGCCGAGATATAGACAAGGACCTTCCTGAATGGGGCCCCGCTTCCATGCGCCGGTTCTTCCTTGTCGGCGTGAGCTCTTTAAGACTAAACCACCCGCATATAGCCCCGGGGTTTGACTTTTTTAATATAGTACTCTTCTGCCTTCCTTTGATAATCCTCCCGCACGCCTTAGAACTTGCTCGTGCTTTTCATCCGTGAGTTCTAAGTTTAGACAAAGGGCCTCACACGTTCCACTGATGCTAACTCGATCCCGGAGACTTATTCGACCTCAATCCGGGGCTATTGCTTCATCGGGCCAAGGCTAGCATGACTGTGGTTTCGTCGGGCTGATTTCAGGTCACCAGAGACCCATAGTACCCTGGGAGGTATTCCCACCCACCTTTAAGGTCTTCCAATTTGGTCTTCGCGCGCTTTTATGGTTCCTGGGAGCAAGGACTTTCACCGTCCGTTGATCATGTGTGTGAGATGAGTAATAATTTTTAATTCCGAGCTTGGTACAGAAATCTTTGAATTTGGCGTTGTCGAACTTTTTTCCGTTGTCTGATACAAGGGCTCTTGGAATACCAACCAGATACGATTGCCGCCACACAAAATCACAGATCTTCCGCCGCCTCCTCGTAATCGTGGCTAAGGGCCCCGCTTCCGCCCACTCGCGGCTAAGCACCGAGACGATTATGACTCAAGACCGACCCCACCAATGGGCGTGGGGTCCAAGATGTCCAAACCCCACTGGCTGGGAATCCACGTGGCCTGGACGGCTGCCACGGCTCCGACAGAGGCGTGAGACTCGCGTGTCTCCCAGCAGCATTCCTCAGATTTCGACCAGGTCTGGGCCAGATCTCCGGAAAACGAGCCGCAGCATCCCCCCGCTCAAGACTTTTCCTCGTAATGCTCGAGCTCCGATATGATTCTTTCGCGATATGCCCCCGCGCACTTCTCTCAAAGACGCACTGCGGTCTTCTCCATGCACGGTGAAAGGTGTGAAAATCCTCGCCAGAGAGGCTTCCCTTATGATCGGGTAAACTTGGGCAGACTCCGCCTTATTTTAGCCCGCTCGGGTCAGCCCGGGTAGCTTCCGCCTATAATATAATCCCAATGGGCTCCATCCAAGCCTGCAGACCCACCGGGCAACCACACGCCATAGAGATCGACCGAGGGTTCCGCCGTATCCCGCCGTGTCGACCTACCGAGGTCTTCCCAGAAATGCGGGCTACTTCACATGATTCGACTGAGTTCTTTTGGCTTCAGTGGACATACTCGACCGGGAATCCAACACGAATTTTTTTAAAATGTCAACTTTGAGGTATAGAATCATCCTTTCACTGGGCCTCAGAGGTATCTTCTCTATTTGTCCGACCACCAACAGAGTCACCGTAGAATTCTAGTCATCGACTTCTAATGAATGGGCGAGGCCGAGCCCGTTACACCCGCCTCATACTCAGCCATGCATCGAAGTATGGAATCCAAACTGAGAGTGCTGCAGATTCGATATCTATTCCCTTCCGGAGGTTAGGATTAGACCCGCCTCCGCTCTCCTCAAGGCTGCTTCGAGGCTCCATCTACGCAGAGTTTCCGCACGGGAGGTCATTCATTGCTTGAGCATTCTCACGGTCTACTGAGTAATCTCATGACGGTCGCCTAAGACTTGCTCCTTTATTGCGCTGCTCAGACTGATGTCGAACTCGCAAATTTATGGCCCACTTCATCACCTTCGGAGGTCTCGGTTTATGCAAAACTTGTTTCATCTGGGCATTCCATTGAACTTCTATGGTATGAGCCTGAAATATGGGCTGAGCTTCCAAGCTGCGTTACTACTAGCCAAAATTAACTTTTCCACTTTGCACCTCTCCTCCTCGCCTCCTCTTAAAGCTCACTCGCAATAGTAAATCAGCCGAACTCGCTCTTTATCTCCGACGAGGACACAATAAGCTGAAAAGTCCGACACCCGCCAAAGTATGTGAGTAAGGAGCTCCCCCTTCGACCGACTTACTAGAAATTGAGGGGGAACTCGTATGTTTTCAAAGCTGAGAATGCTTCTTCACACTTTCAGATCCCATCAAAGGCTTTCTTCGTAATCAGCAAAGGCCGGCATTTATCACTGGGCCCGATACGAACCGCCTTAAAGCCGCAATCCTTCCCGTAAGGAGATGTACTTTATACTGCAGGGTGACTCAACATGTCGAAAGCAATCGCCTTTATTTTGTTCGATTTGCCTCAATTCCCTGGTTTACTATGAAACCCAGAATTTTCCTAACGATACGGGCGTACACTGGCCGGATTTAGCTTCATGTCAGAACTTAGATTTGGAACGCTCTTTGAGATGAGCTGGTGTGGTTGCCTACTGTGGTGGATTTTATCAAGATGCTTGCCTATGTATACCTCCATAGTCGCGTTTCTATTCGCTTCGAACATCCTGGCTCACCAACCTCCGGGTAGTGGGCTCTACGCTTCAGTTCAAACCCAAGATCACCCGATAACAATAGCTCAGGCTGGTGACGAACGAGGTCTTTTCGGGTCGTCTCCAGTTCATACTGACCGTCAGAAATTTCTAAAGGCATCCATAAACCGAGAAGTTCATGGCCGCCTGGCGCCCACGACGAGGTCGATCCTCTGTGCTGTGCCGCCCGCATGCTTTGATTAGGCCTAAAGGGTCGATACAGAGTCACTTTCCATTTACTTTCGACCAAAGACGACGTTAGCCAACCACTCAGGATACTCCACCTCCCTGATCGCTCCCGTTGAGGAGCTTGCCGACCTCCTCGTTGATGGCTTTCGCCTCCTCGCGCGGTTCCTCTCGCTTGGACGGCTTCAAGGACGGGCTTGTTCAAACCCCATGAAAGTGATTAATGTAGTGGTCAATTCCTCTCCCATGTCCGCCTGCTTCCTTGCGAAGACGTCTCTGTTCTGTCTCAAAAACCGAGTAAGGAGGCTTTTAAGGTCTTCCACTAGTTTGGAGCCGATATAGGCGATGTTCCGGTCGCCATCCGACATCAAGTTCGCACTTTCTCCGAGGGCTCCTGGCCTGGTGAGCACCTCGCCACGCATGTCAGTTAGTCCATTCACGCTGCCGACTCGCCTTCGCCTACGGGCAGGCCGGTGAGCACTTTGCCACCCGTTGATCTTCAACATCCCTACCCGTATGGTCAGAACTGGATTATCATGGCACGCTAGGACGGGCCTTATCAAGGCTGAGAGAGGTCTACCTAACAACATATTATGTCGATAGGCGCCTACAATGAGGACCGGTCATTGCTTCGTCAGTTCGACAAGGGCTCTCCCAGGTGAGCACCACCGGACTGAGCCCAGTTGCACACTCTTCCCTTTAAAAACCCCAAATAGATGTGTGCCGACGGCTCCGCTTTTCTCTTCCAATGCCCATTTTATCAAGGTCGTGACGCTAAGATGATGTCACCGAACTCTGCTATCAACTAGAACCCGATGAACCTGGCCTTGTCGGGCCACAACCGCGCGAACTACCAATGGGTCAGTCATGGGGGCAGCAGAACCTCAGACCGAGCCTGCAGAACGGCGGATGTGGTTTGAGCCACCCACGCTTGGGATACCGACTGGATCTCCCTATTTCCGCCGATACGATGCTGCGCAGATGTGGGCTTCGGCTAAACCAGACTCTCCTCCTCCCGCGAATCCTCCCGAGATCAACTGATTTCTCCAAGGGGCTCGGGTAATCGTAGTCGCTGCCCACGGGGCTGGGCGCACACGAGTCTGTGGCCCCGGTTCTCACGCTCGATTCCCAGCCCATTCTGGCCCGACTCAGCCCGATTCTCGGAGATATGAAACACGGAGGTAACCGCGCCGTGAGATGGCAATCTTCTATTTCTCTCTTTAGTCAGATAATGCCATCCGCGCTCTGTGTCTATAGTCCCTATGGAACTCACAATACTCGTGTCATTCCTTACATGGATCCGATTTCATTTGAGTTGCCACCTCAGAACTCCGCCGCTTTACTTCATGCAGATCTCGCGGCATCAGGCTCAGAGGAACCGAGGCTAATAAAGCTCTGCCGTTTTTCGGAATCATATGTAATCTTATTTCATCCCTACGCTTTCCACGCCTCGGGGATCGTTTCCATTTTTCTTGGGGATGCTCTAACGCTAGTCTTTGGGCTTCGTCCTCGCTTCGCTTATCTGCTCCACTCTTCTTTACCGCGAGGTACTTCCTCCTTCGTGATACAGGCCGCCGCTATACTGCCATGCACTCGCTATGCTTGCTTCGAGGGTTCTTTGGAGATGGAAAACATCGATCTCTTCTGTCGTGACTTCTAACCCAAAGAATGTGAATGCAAGATCGCAATTTTTCATCTGTATGTTCATCTTCGTGTGAGGCGTTGAATCTGTGACGAGGACTTCGACTTTCCTACGAGCCATGACAATAGATGGTAACTCTGTCAGACATTCGCTCACAAGGGGAGATTTAAACGCAATGGATAGTTCTCCAATGAAGAGATCGAAGGAAGGTGGAATTTATTAAATCCAAAGGCATGTCGTCTGCGTAGGGTAATAAAGCCCTTTCATCGCACAGTAACCCCGATATCTATGTAACTCCATTTGATTGGCATTGAGGTGACTTAATGTGATCTCTAGTAACATCACGCTTCCGCCCTCGTGGTATTCTAAACTTGGTCGAAGCGGGGAAAGTGGAGTACTCCTACCGATAGTGGTGACTTCCGCTTTGCAGACTAAGGTGTCCATAGTGTCGTGGAGTTAACGCCCTCACTCACTTCTTCACGTCGAAGTTCTTGCTTAGAGGTTCGGAACTCTCTGCTCCTAAGGAGTGTTCAGGCCGAGGATGACGCAAATTCTCCGCTCCCACATGTTCCCAAGGGCCGTCATATCGCTTTTCCTGCCATGGCGCCTATGCCCCCGGTACGCGATTCTTCGCCGCTTTCACTTCTTCGGGGGAATATCGACATTATGCCGCCCTCACGGGGCGCCAAAGAATGGATCTTTCCCGAAGCTCACGCTCCCGGGTAGCCTGATTCACCGTGAGTTGCTCGAATCGCTCGCCGTGATTATCAGGAGCAGAAGGCTTCACCGTCGCCGTCACGCTTAATGCCAGCCGAGGTCGGGCCGTCAAGGCGTTGTTCGGGTCGAATCGCATCCTCGAGGATTGGCCACTCCCGCCAGGTTCGCGGTTGATACCACGCGAATCGGTGAAACGCGCACAGAGAAGCGAACTGCTGCTCCTACGCATTTCCGCGCCAACTCGATGACGCTTTTTCAACCGAATCGGGCTTCAGCCATGTGGGCAGCTGGGCCTTGACTGGACGCCGCGGGCCGGGATGCCTCACTGTCCGCTGGCGTGCATCACAGATCAAGATCTCGTTGTGCCTGACGGGTACCTCTCAAAGAAAAAACAAGGAAGAAGTGGGTCACGAGGGCTTCGCCCCAGGGTTTACCCGATGTCGCCGCTTTCCGAGAAAAGAGACCGCTTAGAGGGGCGAATGTGTCGCATATGAGTATAAGGCTCAAGAGTGCGCACCTTTCACCATTGGGCGGCCATGTATTTAGATAAAGTAGGGTTCAACCGCTGACCACTAGGATTTGTTCCCATCGGGATGGGATTTTCTTATCAGATTCATTCTGCAATGGATTTAAAGAGTCGCTTATTCGGGGATAACTTCCTTATTTGGGAGATCCAATCGTGATGACTGCTATTATTTTCCTTCCTTATTGATAAGATTTGGTCGATCGGGCAGGATGATATATTGTTAAAGACTTACTTTACGGGCGAAATAATGATCCGATCTGGCAGATACGACCTTCTAATTCATCCAAGATCGCCTGACTCCAACAGTCGGCCTTGTTTTGGCTGGCACGAGGGCCTTGTCAAGCGCACGCCACCCTTGGTTCGTGAGGCCTCGCGAGCCCATTTTTCAAACCCTATCAATTTTGAATATATTTAAATTTAAAATGATATATTTCTAATAAAATTTAAACATATCAATATATTTTTTTTGAAGACCAAGTTTAAGTGGTGAGCTTTGTTTTCTTTGTGAAGTGGATGAGAATGAAAATTATCCTTACAAGATGGAAGCCAGGTGAAAAGTGAAACAAAATGAAGTGGGCTCGGGTTTCTAACACTACTATAAGTGGAGCCGGAATTAGGAGACGGGAGTCAATTACTTGAGACAGACATGCAGAAGGTATGACACTAAATTTGATTTTCTTTTATTTATCTTTATGTTTGAAATGTCTCACTTGTTTATATGTTATTGATTGAATTTGAATGTAGAGATTAGTGATTGTTGTAATTGATGTCCTTCTTGAGACTAAGCACAGATGGTGTGCATGCCACATATTTGCTATTTCATCTAAGAGACATTGGGCAAGAGGGATGAAGAGGCAATTTTGGAAGGCAACTTGGTCTACCTTTGAAGAAGAATTTGTAGACAACATGAGGCGCCTGGGAGAGTGAGTCAAACTGCATGGATTCATTGAACTACCCACCACACATATGGGTAAGAGCCTACTTAGTAAGAGATGAAACCATGGGTCAGAGATAACAATATGGTGGAGCTTCAATGCTTGATCCTAGATGCTAGGATATATGCCACAATAAGGAGAACATTTGTGTTTATAAGGAAAAACTATGAACAAGTTAGGTATGAAAGGTCTATTATGTGAAAAGTGGATCAATTCCTTTATTCCTACCTGTAATGAAAATTTTCAGATCAATAAAGGGATAGTAGTGGGGTGTGCAGTGTTATTTAATAGAGATACATGCTATGAGATTAAAGAAAGGGATGACACACACACACACACACACACACTGTATGTTTGGATAAGAAGACATGTACTTGTAGAACTTAGGATGTTTAAGGTATTCCATGCCAACATGTTGTATGTGCTTTGGTGCACCAAAAACAAGAACCACCGCTACATTTCTAGTTCATATCATATTGAAGAGTATAGAGTTGCTTATAAGTTTTAGATAATGTCATTGAGAGGAAAAAGGTTCTACAAAATGAATCGGTATCTCCTAATTGAGCCACCTCCAATGGACCTCCAATGGAAAAGAATAAAGGAAGGCCAAAGAGTAAGAGAAGGAGAGAAGAGAATGAAGAAAGACTTAAACAAACTGGCACGAAACTTTCAAGAAATGGGGTACATGTTAAATGCCCCATCTATAAGCTACAAGGATACAACAAAGCTGGTTGCCTAAAGGTTTGCTAAGCTTATCTCTTATTGTCTTCAATTGATGTTTAATTCATAATCTTTATTGATGTTTGCCTTTATTGTTTCAAAGGCAGAAATAGCATAGCAGCTCACAAACATTTACTACAATTCCATCTCAAGTTCCAACTCAAAGTCAATCAAGCCAAGCCCACCCGTCGCGCCACCCCTACTCATGTCACCCTTAGCTCGTCACCTCGCTTCATGCCACCCTTGCTCATGCCCCTACACTCAGACCCACCTCTACCCATGCCTACTAATTCCGATCTACCGCCTCCTACTCGCCTCAAGAAGTTCTATGTCATCCAAACCTCAAATTCATGTAGCTAAAGAATCAAGTTCAAGAGGCCAATCAAGTCAATCTAATGGTGGTTATGGTCTTTTGCTCAAGGAGAGCAATTGTCTGTAATCGCATTTGTAAGAGATTGCATTTTAAAAAACATGTCTTTGCTTTATAATGTATTCATATTTATATATTTCCAAGAATGTAGAGTGGCACAAGCCTTACAATTGTTCAAAGAAGGTGAGTTTCAGTGGTACTAAGACACCAATACATATTTAGATTTGAAATGCCTAACAAATCTCAACTTAGATATGAATGCTAATAAGAACATCACCACGGTCAATAGAATAATAGTCATGATAGTGATGGTTATGTTGATATATGTCCAATATGCCTTTGTATACCACTCTGGGTTTGTAATTGAGGGCAGTTAACTTTAGTAACTACAAGGAAATTGGTTATAAAGGAATGCTAGATTAGAAACAATGGCAAGCATGGAGCCATCAATCAGATCAATGAACCATGGAATCACCTTCCACTGGGGCCTTGTTCACATTTTGTAGATGTTTGTAAACATTATAGTTTGGTCAATTTATATCCCATTTTTGTAAACTTCTACTACAAGTCTTGATTTTGTAAACTTTATGGTTTGGACAAGTTCCAGCTCATGTCTTAATTATGAAGGTTCAAATGCTTATATCCCATTTTGTAAACTTCTATTTCAGGTCTTGATAGTTGAAAAACATTATATATTACATCATTCTAGCATAAATTCCAAATTACTAATACCATTCATTCCAGCTTACATCAATACAAAATTAAACTTCAATACCATTGATTTTGTGACCTAGGTTTGATTACTTCAATTCCAGCTTAACTAATACCATGAATTCTAGCTTGAATTCCAGCTTAACTAATACCATGAATCCAAGTTTCTCATCAATACAAAATTAAACCACACATGCTAGAAAATAACATAACGTAGCATTAAAATAAAACCAAACAATACTTTCATTCAAGTAGCCAAAATTACAAGAACGACCAAGGTCAGTTTACAATCACAAAACAATGCATTGCACTTAATTACATCAACACAAATGCAACAAAGCATAAAAATACCCTAAACAGTGCAATGAACTTTAGAGCAAACTAGTTCAATTTCAAAGAGGCCTTTAGTTCTTTCAACTCTTTCTTCAATTCCTCCACCTCATCGATTCCCGACCAATCTCTAGCCTCCAACGTCTTATGTTGCTAAATTTCTTTCATCTCATCCATCACTTAAACATTTATACCATTCAATTCCTGTATATTCTTAATCTCCCTTTTCAAAAGCTTGTTTTGCCACTTCAATTCATTGAGAACAACCTTTTCCCTAGCTGACATCTTAAGATCAAACCATAGAAAAAAACGACATTCCCTTTCCTAACACAAGTAAAATCTCCTCCCTAGATTTGTCTCCTTTCACGAAGTCTAAAACCCAGCTCTATAACAATAATGGCATGAAACTCCTCATTGTCAAGATTCAAATAGTCAATGATGTTGTTTGCTCGAGAGGAAGTTGCACAATTCCTAGCCAGCCAAGGAAGATGAGGCGAGACGATGAGAAAGATGAGGATTAAGGAAGATGACAAAGATGTCAAGATTAGGATCGAGGAAAACGAGGGGAAGCCCTAATCGCAGATGTCAAGATTAAATCACAAAGATGAGGAAGCCCTAATCGCGCGGGTCTTCTTCGCTCCTTCACGTTTTTTGATTTACTAATTGTAATTGGGGTTTTTACCTCTCAAATTAAACCCAAAATTTTAATAAGCTTGTTAAGAAAATTTTAAGCCATATCACAATGATAAAGACGTTTATAGCCAAATGATATTATTTTGATCCTCTTTAATGCACCGTCAACAGAAAGGACTAAATCGACCTCGAGATAAACAAAAGGGAGCTTTTAGACAAAAAAAAAAAGAATAAGTTTAAGGTCTAACGGATATTTAGAAGTCTCATGAGGGTTTGCCACCCTTTTCCTAAGAAAATACCTTTTTCTCCTTACTTTTGGAGTCAAAACATAGGATAAGGTACAAACACAAAAAAATGGAAAAACATGAACTGAATATAGTGATATTTTTAATACCAAAATGGTGCTCTCTATGTTTTCAAAAATTGTTCTCAATAATATTTTTTTTTAAAATATGAACCAAACAACCTTAAAGCTACTAATTACTGATAGTGAAGATGTGTTACCCACAAGATTAAAATGTTTAATGTCATTGTAGATCCACTCAAAGTCATTTTCCTTTGTGAGATTAAGGAGCACATCCAATACATCGTTGCTTACCGATGAAGCTTTTGATTGCAATCTCTGACTGATTATACCATCAAAAATATCAAATAATTTACCCAAATAAATCTTTATTTTATCAAATAATTTACCCAAATAAATCTTCATTTTCCACTTATACACCTCAGGGGGTCAATCACTTGCTGGACGGAAATAATTGCAAAAGTTAAGGCTTCGCAGTACAAGGCCACACATCAACTTATAACTTATGAGTCTAAAACTCATCTATTTTTAAGCTCATTTTTCATGAATATTTAATGCTTAAAAGTTCAATTTAATGCAAAATTATGGAATCTTCACATAGATTTGTGTTTTGTATGGAATTAGAGAAAACAAGCAAAAAGCAGCAAAAAAATGAGCAAAAGGAGATCAGAAACACAATGTCGCAACATCAGGGACCGCAGTCACGACATTCCGCCAAGGAATGTCAGAGATCAAACCAATGTCACGGCTGCATTAATTAAAGTGAGTAGAATAGAAAATTTCAAAGTCATAACATTAGGTGATCAATGTAACGACATTAGGACTAAATGTCACCACATCAACAAGAGCAATCAAAGGTCCAACATTAGCTAACCAATGTCATCTAACCAATGCCGCAACATCAACTAAAATGAGTGAGCATAAAATATCAATGTTACGACATCAGAACTCAGAGTCACGACATCGGCTAAAGTGAGTAGAATAGAAAATTTCAAAGTCATAACATCGGGTGATCAATGTCACGACATCAAGACTAAATGTCGCGACATCAACAAGAGCAATCAAAGTTGCAACATTAGTTAACCAATGTCGCGACATCAGCAAAAGACATTAGAACTTCAGGACTCAATGTCGATACATCAACTAAAATGAGTGAGCAGAAAATATCAATGTCGCACATCGAACTCAAAAGTCGCTGACATCAACAGCGCATCTGTTGAGTCATTCGGTCGTAGCAATGTCGCGACATCAGTGCTCATAATGTCGCGACATCAACTTAATACAGAATGTCGCAAATTCAAATCAATATCATGACTACTAACTAATAAAGCAATGTCACAACATCAATCTAGTGACATCGTGAGCAATTTTGGTGATACTGACATTTAGATTTTGACATTGCACAAAGAGGCAACAACTCAAATTGCATATACTCAAGAGTAATGTCACGAAGATCGCCTACGATACTGTACGACATGCGTACTTCGCATCTCGACACAAGAATGCAAAGTGTCAATGAAGACCAAATTCAACCATTAACACCAATTGCACGTCGCTACATCGCATGAATGTGCAAAATTTGGGCTTTTTGAAGTCCATTTTTTTCGCCTCATTTTCAATGCCCAATGATTAGGGCCTATAAATAGAAGTTCCTAGGGAGGAGTGCGCAATTTTTCACTGCTTTTCAACAGCTTAGCCTTTTAAGAGAAGCTAAAGTCTCGTTGTATGTATTTCTTATTTTATTTTAGATTAATTTTCCTTTCTTTAGATTAGAATATGTAGATCTAAAGCTAAATCGAGCTGCGATAATTGTTTATCTCAGTTCATTTCATGTCCGAATTCAAATGGAACTGAATTATTTCGAATGCGCTTATTTTAGTTTGATTTCAATTTCAATGATTTTCTCTGATCAACTAGTCATCATTCATTTGCAATCCAGCTTATGAAAAGTTGGGCCGAGCTCTCCTCGGGAAGGAATTGCGGTTTTGATTTTCATTCAGAGTTTTAAAATGCTTTTCGCTCGTGGAAGGAAAATTGATTGATTTAATTAGTGTTTGCTCTGTAATGAATTGTTCCTCAATATCGCTGTTTCAGACTAAAATAGTTGTATCTTTCGCTTCCTGATTTCAGGATCTTTTAGTGACACAAAGATGGACGATCTAAGAGCAAAGAGCGCTTACTTAGAGTACCGATTGATATTCATCGAATCCAATGCACTAAGGTCACTTTGATAAATCACTGTTGATCTTCTAACCTCTAACTTTAAGGTTCCCTTCTGGGTCACAGCATAATTATGTTTCCGATGATAAGTGTAAAACTCAGGTAAATTTGAAAGGTTCCGAAAAAAGGCAAACCAGAATGGCGCCTATAAGACAGCCGCAGAATTCGAAATTTTCTCAATCTTGATGACAAAACTGACCACCGATAAGATTCGCCTCGCAAATCTAGCTACCCGCACAATTTACACCCTAAGATACCGATTTTCATGATTATTAGGGGTTGCCAGGTCCCAGGAACCCAAAAAACGAGATATCAAATAATCGTAAAGTTCTATTTAAAATAGATTGAACTTGAATCAGACAAATAAATTGTTACGTGCGTAAAACGGACCGACGGGTCGAGACACGTATGCTGACATGGCCACTCCACTAAGCCTTGCCGGTGGCTCGAGGGGCAAAGAGGAAAAAAGATCCCACTTTCCCGGTTCTCACCTCGAGAGAGAAAAAGAGGGAGAAAGAGACTAAGATTTATCTCACAATCTATGGATTCTATCGACCTAATTCGCCGAAAGCTAAGAGGAAAGTTTATCTACTCAACAAGGCCACGCTGCGGATACTCAAAAATGGGTTGATTTCACGAACATCCAAAAGTGGAAATTCGGGGAATTTCAAGTTTTCGAGCTTAGGAGGCTTCCTACTCATTCATTTACTCTCTGAGAGGTAGGGATTCTTCCTTCTCTGGTTTTAGTCTCCATATATTTTGCCGGGATTTTGTGTTAAAATGGTGGAACGTGCAAGGGTATGCCTGGGGCGTAAAATGCCCAAAACTCCGAGCATTCTTCGCCTAGGTGAGGGTTCGCGAAAGCCAAGAGAGGCTTCACCCAGGGAGCAGTGGCTTCGCCAGGCAAGCTCGAGGTCGCCAAGGTGTATTCGCCACCAAGGAGAAGGTCGAGTCCCTGGTCATGGCTTGCTTATAGCCGGGTTGCGGGCTTGGTTTGGAGCCCGGCTTAGTCAGATATGGATTGATTACGCGACAGGATTATTTCAGGCATTACATGCCACGATGGGTCTTCAAGGTGAAAGATGCTATTACTTATCCTCGTAATAAAGATGCTCTGGTTATTGTCATGGATTGAATGTCGATATACGTGTTATGTATCGACATCAGAATGATTGTTTCGATGAAAATTATATGCGTAATATAGTTGTCCATGATACATGGTTTAACGATGCTAAGTATCCATATGGCATCGATCACATATGAGGCATAAGATCACATGTAAAGGGCACATCACATCGCATTACGCACCTATAACATCGCATATCAGCGGGTGCGAGTGCATGGTTGAAATAAACAAAGGTGTTTGGTGATTGATCAAGGGTTCTGCATCATCGGACTAAGTCCAACAGAGTCGCACAACAGATAAAATGTAAGAAAACTTATGCCTGCAATAGCAAGAAGGGCTAGTTCTCCCTCTGGTGAAAGACCCTAATTCAGTTCAAACACTCCTAGCGGTGAAAGTCCAAAGGTGTCAGAAGCGCATGCGACACCGCTGGTGGGACCCCAAGAATTTGTTGCCCACAAAAACACATGGAGTTTTTAAGAAATATCGTTTCAGTGTAACATCCAACGAAGTTTTCGTTTATAAACAAAAGACTTTATTTTGAAAAATGATTATCGATAATCCATCAATGACAAATCTTTCACATCGGGATTGTACTGCGGTGGAGGAGCCTGGTATGACTTTGCATGGTACATGAGTGAGTCTCTCTCATTTCAATTCATGGCATGGATTTAGATCACACTAGCATTACATTGTGTGGTAGAGTCGCATAAAGAGTTTCCATGTATGCATGGATATCTCACCTCATCTATAGTGCATGGGATGGGATTTGACCCAAAGGTTGCACATTCTATCAATTGGCTGATTGTAATGTAAATTGCCAAAGGTGAACATTGGTGTTACATTGTGTGGTGAGAGTCGGTAAAGACTTAGTGTATGGTGCATGGATGAGTCTCACCTCATTCCATAGCACATTTAAGATCGTGAGCATAGGTATACAATAACCTGTGGATCGACGATCCGATACGCATGCCTTGGTATTGAGCAAAGGTATACGATACCAGTATCGGTACGTCTGACACCAAAGTTGTCATACTGGGTGTCGTGAATCGTTATGTAAGGCATTGCATGTGCACTTAAAGGGGAGTAGCTCAGAGGGAATGTACCCACTCGGGCATGGCTCACCCTATATGGGAAAAACATTTCAGGTGCGGGGCAAGCGCTGATGGGAGTCTCTCATCCGGGACCGTGAGTATAAAGAAAGCCAGATGTCAAGCCAGGAAGATTTTTTGTAAATTAAATGTCTGAACAAACTAGTTCTCAAGCATGTAAATGATGGCCAGGTTGTAACTAAACTCTTATATATTATTGTATAATAACCATGTATGTTAAAATCATGGGTCCTTATCATGGGATTCCTTGACCAAGGTGGTGTCTGATGATGACATCCACGGATATTTCCGCGGGTTGATGGTGGATCAACGAACCCCTAGGTTTTGGGGCGTCACAATAAGAACCACCTACTTATTTATCAGTTTAATCCTTAGAGGTTTCATCTTCAATTTGGCAAGATAATCTTGATCTCGTGTTAGCTAGATTCTAATCAAGGAGAGTGTTCCTAATGAATTGGGACCGAGATACCAATTGTATCGGAGTATGGCTTGCGGTTACCCTGTCTGGGTGGGGACAAACAGCTTCTAGTCCTAAGAAATTGTTGTGAAGTATCGTTTAGGAAAACAACCAAATCTTAAAGAGGATCAAGCATCATAAAAGTAGCTATTTAGACCTATCGACCTAGTTTAGGAATCATGGTTAGTCTAATTAGGTGAAATGTGTAGTGTTATGAGATATCTTAAGGCTATACTCACTCCTTGCTCGAAAAATCTTATAATTCTTGGCCCTTCACATTCTTGTTTTTTAACTCTACAAACCAAAAATCATAACAATTGATTTTATTCCAATAGTTATTCTACTCGAGAAATCTCCATTCTACTAGATTAGATTTATTTTTCTTTAAGAAACATTAGATAAAAATTCTTTCATTCAATTTATAGTTTAGAACTTTCAATTAGAGGTTTAAATAGTGATTTTCTTGAGTAGTAGGCGTAGTTGATCTTTAGAATTTCTCATCAATCTCAGTGGATACGATATTCGAACTTATAGAGTCTACTTTATTACTTGTATGGATCTTATGTGTTTCATAGCTGATTTAGACCAAAACCAATTTTAATTGCAGATAATTATATACAACAGTAGAAAACGGTTTTTACATATTTATTAAAATCAAGTTTTGCATATGTCAGACTGGAAACATTTTCTCGCACTTTACAATTACTTATCAATTTCGTCTATGTTAAAAAAAAATCAAACAAGTTTTTTGGTGTTGCCGTCGCACAAGAGCTACAGATCAATATTCAACTAAAGAGAAAATTGCTAGCTCGGGACACATTTTTGGCTTTTAAACAAATTTTCAGAATTAGTTTTCAATAACAAAAGAGCTTAATCTAATCATCACTTCTTATTTGGAGTTAATCATAATATATTTCATTTTTTCATCGATCTCAAAGTTCCTTCATTTTAGGCAAGCCTACATGTGCATTAAAGATCGTGGGCGAATCAAGCACACCGACAATCGAAGTTAGAGAGGACACTAAGAAACCAAAAGAAAGTAAGATTAGTTGAAGCATCTCAAGCAGACAGAAAGGCAGGGGGACACACGTAACATCCTGAATGTGTAAGTGCAATGATTGCACTGTGAGGCGTGAGAACAATGGAGGATCTGCAGACTCTATCATCATAAATGAGTACTCTTATGGCCAAGTAACCCACTATAAGCAAAACACTTTAGTCAAGCTCGCACTCATTACCATGGTTCAGCAACATTTAGCTTATCGGACATCCAAGTGAGGATTCAAGCATTTGGGGAGGTTCTTAAGGATGGCAAACACAATGAAGTCGAATGGGACTCAATCCAAATAAGCATGTCGCACTCTGCTCATTTTTCACCGAGGACACAACAGCAGCTTGGCTCAGTCCTCGCCATACGATCAATCAACACACGGGAGGAACTAATAGGGCATATCTCGAGAAGATTCTTCCCCATGCTCACTTAAGAGAGGAGGGGATAAATCATTGCCTTCAAGTAGAAAGAAGATGAGAGTCTTTATTCAATGCTTGGGAAAGATTCAAATTGTCGCTAAGTTGTATGTCCTATGTACGGGATGTAGAAGATGACTCGTGATGGACATTCTCTTGTCATGCAATGAATTACACTTTTGAAGGAATTGTAGATGCACTCTAGAGGTGCATTGAGAAGGAAAATGCTTAGAAGTTACTAATTTGATAGAGGAGTTAGCCAAAGAAAGCAATTACAGACCTAAGACAACAATATCAGGCCATAAGAAAGAAACAATTCAGCCATAGGAGCTCCTAGTTCTTGAGATCTAGATGCTAAAACTCAAAACAAGTGGGAAACAAAAGATCATTGAAACATATGATGAAAGTTTACCGATTAGCAAGATTCCGTGCAAACATAATCGTGTTTCTTAGCACGCTCAAGAGTCTCGAGACTCAAATAATTATGGCAAAATAACCTCATTCATGCAGACCGCCTGTGGATTCTTTCCTAGTGACACAAAAAGAAGAATCCAAGGATCGATGGCAACATACCTAGGGGAGTGGTAGAGAATTGTAGAAGATAGAAGAATATGAGACTGAGAAGGAAGAGCAAGTAGAAACTGGCAAAGAAAAGAAGTTGAACATAACATAATCATCAAATGGCAAAGAGAAATCAAAGGTGCAGCAAAAGTAGCAGACTGAAGAGGGAGAACTGAAAAAGAATGAGAAAGTGAGATGCTATCATGCAACCTCCTATTCCATTCCCTTAAAGAATGTTGAAATAAAAATCGATTATAAGTTTACTTCACCCCTCGAACATGTTCATGAAATTAGATAAACATTCCTACTGAGGCAAATGGCTTAGATGCCTCAGTATGCCAAGTTTATGAAGGACATCCTCAGCAAGAAAATGAAGTTTGATGAAGATGGAGTGGTAAACCGGCCAAAGAACATGCAGCCATAAAGAATCCGTAATAGCCTACCACCGAAAATGTAGGATCCTGAAGATCTTCACCATTCCCGCACCATACTAACTAAGGAGTTCGGGAGAGGCTTATGTGATCGAGAACAAGCATCAATCGATGCCATTATCTGTGGTAAAAAGAGACTCAGCTTGTTGGAGTTAACTCCTACAACTATGACTCTACATATGGCATACAGGTTTATGACTTAGCATGAAGGAATTCTATAAGATGTAATCGGGACAAGTGGAAAGTTTATTTTCCTGTGTTGGATTTTGTCAGATGAACATCAAGAAGATATGTTCACTGGTCGCTTGGTCAGCCATTTCTCGCCACTAGAGTGTACCTTTGATATGTTAGAAATGAGGAGCCTACCTTAAGGTGAGAGATGAAGAAGCACACTTTAACCTAAATCGAGCTTGAAACAAATCGATTTTTGAAAAATCAAAACGCGAATGTTGGAAAAGTGTTCTGAACACCAACCGATTGATGATTGTAAGAATCAAGATTCAATGAATGAAAAATATGATGAATTTTCATATGGTTGAAGATTCACATCAATATCCGACGTCAGGTTTTTGAATTAAAAGAAACTGTATTAAGTTTGAATGAAGACAATGCGGAAAAATCAAGCAACAATGAAGAGAAGGCACAAGAAATTGAAAAAAGTTATGAGTGGTTAATTCTAAAGGAATTACCTAAACACTTGAAATATGCCTTCTTAGGAGTTGAAAAATCAAAACCTATAATTATAGCAGCTGACTTGATAGAAGATAAAGAGCGGAAACTGATTGAAACTCTCAAAAAGTATAAAGAAACGATAGCCTGGCTTACCGGGGAGACTTGAAAAATCACCTTCAATTTGCATGCATAAAATTCTCTTGAGGAAAATGAAAACATCAATTGAACACGTAGAAGATTGAATCCACTGAGAAAAGAAGCTAAGAAGTGCTTAAACGGCTTATACATGATTTATTTATGCAATCTCGCACAGTGCCTGCGAGCTCGGGCCATGTGGTTCCCAAGAAGGAAGACTTCATAAATACCGAAATAAGAAAATGAATTAATGCCATCAAAGAATCGTGATAGATGGAGGGTATGCAATGATACGTAAAATTAAACATTACCACCTCGTGAAGAATCGTTATCCTCTTTATTGATCAAATGCTAGATGTGCTGGAAGGACACCCTCATTTCGCTTTTCTGATGCGGATATTCCGATATAATCGATGCTACAAATTTCTGGCTGACCGTATAAGACTACCTTTACATGTCCTTATGGCACCTTTGCTTTTAAAATGATGCCATTTGGACTGTGTAATGCTCCTACCACCTTTCAAAGGTGTAAAATGTCCATTTTCTCTTATTTGGTGGAGGAGTTTATGGAAATCTTCATGGATGACTTCTCAGTTTATGGATCCAGTTTTGAGAATTGACTAAAAAACTTAGAAACTGTACTTCAAAGGTGCCAAGACAAAAACTTAGCTCTGAATTGAGAAAAATTGTCATTTTATGGTAACTAAAGGTATTGTCTTAGGGCATAAAATTTCTACAACTGGACTTGAGGTTGACCAAGCAAAGGTTTTTGTTATTGAAACTCTGATGGCACCTACTACAATTAAAGGGATTAGAATCTTTTGGGACATGCTGCATTTTATAGAAGGTTTATAAAGGACTTCTCCAAAATTTCAAGACCATTATGCAAATTGCTAGAAAATGATGCCAAATTTGAATTTAATGAAGCATGTAGGTTTGCATTTGAAGAAATAAAATCCAATTATTGTAGCTCTATCATGGCAACACCGTGACCGGGAGCAAGGATTTTTTGAAATTTCATGTGATGCTAGTGATTATGCAATGGGTATAGTGTTGGGATAAAGAACTGACAAGGCCTTCAGAGCTATATACTATGCTAGCAAGACTTTCAATGAAGCATAAGAGAATTACTCAACTACTGAAAAAGAAATGCTAGCAACGGTCTCTGCTTGTGAGAAGTTTAGACCATATATATTAGGTGGTCTCGCCATAAAGGTAATAATCGATCATGCAAGAATCAAGCATCTCATGACAAAGAAAGATGCAGCCAAGACTTATCATGCGGTGCTATTGTTTTAAGAATTTGGATTTTGAAGATCAAGGACAAGAAAGGCAAATGAGTAGTGTGATAGCGCATCACTTATCAAGATTTGAAAAAGCCTACTGTGCCAGAAGAAAAAGGACTCCAAATAAGAAAATTTCGATGAGCACTTTATCGTGCATCGCTCATGCCCTAGTATACTGATATTGCGAATTACCTAGCATGTGGTATTATGCCACTAGAATTTAGCTACCAGCAAAAAAGAAAGTTGAGGACTAATTCCAAATTTTACATATGGGATGACCCACTGTTGTTTAGAAGAGGAGCAGATCAGATTATTAGGAGATGTGTACCAAGGCGGTCAAGATGAAATTTTAGATAAACGCCTATGATCACCATATGGAGTGACACTTTCCAAGAGACATAACATCTCTAGAAAATTCTCCAGCCAAAGCTTTTGACAGGGAACTCTATTCAAAGACTGCTTCCGAATGTACAAGCATTGCACATGTTAGAGAATAGGCAACATGAATAGAAGAAATGAGATGCCTTTGCAAGGAATCCTGGTGGTGCAAATCTTTGATGCATGGGGAATAGACTTCATGAGACCTTTCCCACCCTCATTTGGAAATCTATACATTCTCCTTGTTATGGATTATGTATCTAAATGGAATAAAGTCAAAGTTGTCCTAAATAATGCAAACACTTGGCCAAGGTTCATTCAAAGAAATATCTGAGTAGATTCGAGTCTCAAGGACAACCATTAGTGATGAGGAGGTCACTTACAAACAAGTTGTTTGCAAACTGAGCAGATATGGAGTCAAACACGCATGGATCGCTTATCACCCTACCAAACGGGCGCGTAAATTTCCAATGTGAGATAAAGAATACACCGAGAAGAAAGGAACATAAGCAAGAAAGATTATCCCAAAGATGATGCACTAAGGGCTTACAAAGACTGCTTTCTAAGTCTCCTGTAATGTCCCCACAGATTGCTTTGGAAAGCCTTATCATCTCCCTCTGAGCTTGAATATAAGGATATGTGGGCAATCAAGAAGCGAATGAAGTGATTTCCATGTTAAGTAAAGAGGGAAGAGATTACTTGTATGAATGAACCGAAGAGCTGAGAAATGAAGCTTATGATAATGCTAGGATCTACAAAGATAAGATAAAGAAGTGGCATGATCAGAAGATTCTGAGGAAATAATTCAAAGTAGGAGAGCTAGTCTTACTATACATGTAAGACCCGAAAAATTCCAATTTCTGGAAAAAGGGCAAAATCGTAATTTCTGTTACAAAATTGTAATTTCGGTTAAAAATCCGGAATTTATTCTCTAGATCTCGGATGACGAAACGAATTTCACCGTTGAAATCTTCTCGTGAAATTTAGCTACCACGTCGAATGTCGTTGGATTCCGAGGTGGTCGGGATTTCATGTTTTTCGAGGCGTGGGGTGTCGGATGACACATGGTAAGGTAAGGGGATGCCACATGGCACCTCAAGAGTGTGACACTTGGCATTAAAGGAATGGCTCACAATTAGCCATGTGTGGGAAATGAATCCCATGGCTCACAATGAGCCACATGAGAGCATGATGTTATAAAGGAAATAAAGAAATAAGGAATAAAAATGGAAAATGATATTATACAATCGATCGAGAAATATATTGTTCTCCCTTCTCACTTTCCTTCTCTTGACCATACCTGGCCAAATGGGAGAGAGAGTCACCAAAGGAGAAGATAAATGAAAGAAGAAAAGCAAAAGAGAAAAAGGAAGAGAAATGAGAAGAAGAAAAGATGGGAAAATGAGATGAGAAAAGGAAAAGAAAGAAAAGCAAAAAGGAAATAAAGGAAGAAAAACAATTCGTAGAGGAAGAAAAGGAAAAAGGATAGGAAAGGAGAAAAGAAAAAGGGAAATGGAAAAAGGGAAAACAAAACGTGAAGGGGAAGGGGAAGAGGCAGTAGCCATTTTTTTTATTTTCTTTTAGAGAGAGAGCACCTTTCTTCTAAAATCTCGCTTATCCGACTGGCCTGATTTTTCTGACAAAAGCAAAGTGTCTACGCAGAGGGCAACGCGGATTCGATTTTGAGGGCTTCGACAGTGTTCCGGCGGAGGTAGGGTTTTATCCTACTTGTTTTACCCCTTGCTAAGTGTTTTGTAAATGCTTGTTGGCTCGAGGCCGTGAGGGGCCGCTTTCATCGGGTCCCAAATCTCGGAACCGAAGTGTGGAAATTTTTGAGAATTTGAGCCCATTCTGGATACCGTGGATCGTAGGGCCAGTCAGTGTTTGTTTAATAATTTATGAAATAAATCATAGGTTTCGTATAGGCCGTCGAGATAAATCATATTTGCTCAATTATAAAGCGGAATATAATCGTATGTGCCATCGAGATAAAATTGTGATTTACTCAATTATATGGAATATAATTGTGAGTATAGGCCATCGAGATGAAATTCAGGAATTGCTCAAGTGAGCTAATTGGGTGTTGTTTGATCCATATCATGGAATTACATGTGGGTGTGAATTGCAAATTGAGAATGTTTGCGTATAATTAATATATTGGCATATATTGTATAAATGGTTTTGGAAATGGTATAATGTATTTTCATATGCAATCAAAATCTAGAGATTAGGTGTTGCATGACATGAATTTTCCGAAAAACGAATACATGGCTGCAAAGGAATTTCAGATGATTTTCCGGAGAATGTGGTCGAGACGGTCCAATGTATCATTTCTGGATGCAGGACCATGACTGCTTTCAGAAGTTCTCCAACACATTCGCCTGAGGGTAGTCCCATATTTTACGTACACTTTTAGTATATTTTCAAGAAAACAAGTTTTGTTTGAAACATGCTCTTCCATACGGCGAGGCAGCGAGGGAGCCTGTGAGGACTCTAGATACGGAACGGGCATGCAGATATCTGCTAGATCACGTATTTACTTGGAGCGCAGGTTTAAATCGGAAGATCGTGATACGTGACTTGTGCTAGAGAACTCCATTTAGTAATGATTCCACTATCGAGTGTGATAAATAAATCTGGTCAAGGGAACATTTTTGTGTACAGGGTGTTCGAGAATATTTTTTCTTCTGTATATTCCGATTTAAGAGTGCCTGCTGTGGCTTTGATGTTTTTGGATAATATGTATTAGAATTATAGATTTTAATATGTATTTGTATTAAGAAATGTTATAAACCCTTAAACCATAAAAATATATTTGGTTGATATAGATTCTCGTGAGTCAACTATCGAATATATTCGGGGTATATCTGATAGAGTGATGGCAGCCCAAGGGCCATTTTTACTCGTGTATGGCCTCTGCATATGAGACGATAGATTTTCTCCGCAGTCGACGTAGTCAACGGACCTCAGGTTTTGGGGCACAACACACCAAGGCTCCGCACCTTTTCAAGGGAAACTCAAGTCAAGGTGGAGCGGTCCTGTTATTAGTAGCTAGAAGCACACCCTTCGGGAGTGCTGATTAATCGAAACCAATTAAGGAAATGAGTTGAAAGTGAATGGTTAGAGACTGAAGCATTATCTTAGAGGAATCCTAAATGAAGAATAGTCCCATATTAGAAGAGATTTAAAGAATTGCTGAAAAGAGAACATATTGTAGCAATGTCTAGCTAAAGACATAAAAATTGAGCAGCTACTTGGGAGGCAACCTAAGAAATTTTTATTTTTACTTCATAGTTTGATTTTATTTAATTCGGTGTGTTTTGAATAGTTTAGTTGATAGAGTAGTTTTGTTTGAGTTTATTTGAAACTTATGTTAGTCAAATTTTGTTTAATTTAAGGACAAATGAACTGCAAATATTTATGGAATTTATTTGGAAGAACTTCGAACCAAACTCAAAGATGTAGAATTGACCACAAAAGGGGAGTCTACTTCCCTAACTTGTTCTTTGAAAATAATGCACTTGCTAAGTTTAGGGGTCGAATTTTCTCTCGATGAAATTGTATAGTAGCTTCATTGTTCCTTTATTGAAATTTTTATTTGAATGATAATTGTCAGAGGTACAAAGAATATCAAGTAAATATTACTAAGTTGAAGAAGTGAGCTAGATTGTCCATGCTTGAATTAAGATACTTAATTCTTGTTAAAATTTTATTCACAAGCATGAATTGACTATGTAGAAGTGAATAAGATGGGGAAAACAAGTAAAAATCAGGAAGAGAAAAATGCCTTATCAATATTGTGACATCATGTCAATGTCACGACATCAGGTCCAAAAATTTCTCCAATGCCTTAAGATCATCCATAATGTCACGACATCGCCCCCGGTTGCTTACATCGCTTTTACAGAGAAACGACACCAAGAGTAACATTCTATCAATGTCACATATCAAAGATTAGAGTCACTATTATTTGTTGGCAAATGTCGACATTGAAATCCCATTGTCATGACATTAAATCAAGTCACCAAAAATCTTAATCAAACGCCATACTTAAAGGGTAGCCTCTTCCTATTTAAAGGAACACTTATGGAAAATTGAAAATCTAAACTAAATACTCAAAATTTATAGACCTAACTCCTTTCCATTCCAAAATTTCCTGAATGTCCGTCCCAACTCTCCAACCTGTTACCAAGTCATCGTTGAGAACATTATGGAGGAAGTTCTAAGAGAGAGGATGGAAAACAAGCCACAAAACTAGAGACCAGTTTTATATATAAAGAAACTAGTAGGAAATAATCCATAGAGATTGAGGTTGAGGTTAATGTAGATGTGTTTAATTTTTCTATAAAGAGAAGGGCAGAGGCGTTCCAAAAGAGAGTCTCGCTACTATAAGGGGGGTTTCGATAAGAGAGGATCTGCAGAACCAGGCGCTCTCAAAGGAAGTCAAAAGGCAGAGTCAAGGCAAAAACAAATCTGGAGCCGGTGAAGAGCCCAAGTGAAGGAATTCTACGCTAATCTAGGAAATAGAAAGAACCTGACCTGCTACGTCAGGGGGAGATGGGTCCCTTTCTGAAAAGGCCACTCCCAACCTAGGACTCAAAACGGGATGAGACTACATTGAGTAATGAGCTACCTAAAAGAAAGTCCAATTATAAAGAGATAGTAAGAGAACCATTTGGAGGCCACAAGGAGAACGGGTAGAAAACCACACTATTTTAACGCTTCTTAACATAGGGGGACCTCACCCCAAATCACACAACATTTGGTTGTATTTCACACTGCAAACCCCATAATAACTATAGAGACAAAGATCGCATTACTCTTGTTTGCATTAGTCAGGTTACACACACTCTAATGGGAAAGATAAATTGAAGAGTCCATACCTGACTATGTTAAAGGAAAATAGGAACATCTCCCACCCTCCCTGACTCACTGATCACTCAAGGGTGTAAAATTTGTAAAGCAGAAGAGAAAGGTGCCCGATACTTTTCTCTCTATCTAAAGCTCTAGTGAGGAGTGAGACAGAGAAGAAGGAAAAGGAAGAGAACAATGAACAACCTAGGGAGTTGGGCCTTGCTGCAGTGGTCAGAGGAATGGTTCCAAGCCTACTCAAAACACCAAAGGCCTCCCTACCTACTTAAAAAGATCGCTTAACTGACAAGAGAATGGAAGAAGAGCAGAAGTGGCTAAGTAAAAAGAACTGAACTACTCTTTACTAAAAATAAGGAAAGAATAGAGAGAGAGAGATGAGCAACAGAGAAAGAGCTCATTATGGGATCCAATTCTTGATGAAGTTGAAGAAGAGAGAATACCCAAGAGCCTTTGTGTAGAGAGATGATGAGGAAGAGAGAGGAGCTACGAGAGATATCAGCATCAAATCTAAGAACATATTACTGCCATTAAATTTATAAAGGAAGAGGGATTAATGTAAAATCTCTGAGATTGCAGAATGAGATAGAGTAGAATCGTCAGTGGAGATGCCTTGGGCATTTGTGGTGTATGAGCACCAAAAGGAGATTAGGCCACTCATCCTTAGGTAGGGACAAAGATCTATATGCCCTTCCAGAATCCACAACAAGGACAAGCTTAGTGATTATAAGAGTCTAGATATGGTCAATGCCAACATGACTGCACCGTACAATGCCTAAGGTGAGTCTGATGCTCTCCCAATTGGTATCAAGAGAGACAAAATGATTACTGACCGACACTAATGTCAAGATTTCAGAGGTCACAAACGTATCGTGTGACACACAAATGCCAAAAGCAAACCTCAAACTATATCTCACCACAACCATCCACGCTTTATACAGTACAGAGAACTAGTGAACTTCAAACCTCCAAATCCGCAAGATGTTAAGAAACAACCAACGTTAATTCCAGCTATTTCTTTCTTGTAATTCAACCCATTATAAATTAAAAAGACTCTGAAAAGATCACATATTAATGAAAAATAGCTTCAACACCTAAAGAAGAGTTCTCTTCTTCTTCTTCTTCTCTTCTTATTTTCCCACACGTTCACGTTTATATTTGAACATAATGGTTTATATGAACTAGAATCAGTTAAATTCCTAGAATGTACAAATTGTTAAGACGAAATGATGGCAAAATAAAAACCCAATCATCAACGTTTGGCTGTACAAGAAAGTCAGAACCTAAAGAATGCAGAAACCCATGTTAAATAAAACTTCTTGTTCAGGTTGAAATCTTTGCATATTCAGAAAATAGCCTGATATCATAAATGCATTATGCTTGTTTGGTTAGGTGTGGTAACTGGAGAATTGTTGAGTTGTTTGTGCCATTATTGTTGATATTTAAAATCCACTGGGAATAATGAATCAAAAATGAAATACAAAACGTGATAATGGCATACAATAACTGCTTTTAAACCACAACAAACATGCTATAAAAACCTATAAAGTGAAACCAAGGCTGAATAAGAAATATAACTTTAGTTAGTATTGCTCAAGAGGCCACTAAAATTTAGATTCAAAGACCTAAATTGTTAATGTTAATCGGCCGATTATTCAAGTTATTAACAAAGAGAAGCTAGAAATGATTAAAACCATACATTGGTCGGCAGTACTTTGAAAATAATTATGCTTCAAGAGTAAACACCTTATTTGGATCAATTGCTTAGTCTCAAAAGGTCCAGAATCAGTATTATTATTCAAGGTGAAATTTAGTATTACAACCAACAAGAAACATTTAGAATCCTGAACGCTTGAGTTCTTCGGCAGTTTCACCCAAACATGCTTATATAAGGCAACAATCTGTTTATAAGACAATTGTTTGGTTTAAATGCCACTCACCAACACAAAGAAAAACCTGAACCTCTCCAAACCAAAACTCAGCCATACAAAGTCAACCTGAGTTATCCATGCATCCAAACAAAGAAAATAGACTGAAAGATGGTCAAGCTCTGGGGAAGTAAATTTTTGAAATTTCAAAGAATGATAGAGAATAAGGACAAAGAAAGGCAACATTAAGGTACACAGAATAAAGAGGTGCACAAGAATTCAAGAATCTGAAAATATGTGCGTATTCATAAGGACTGACTTTACCGTAGCCTCCTTGGAAAGAAATTGGGTATTTCTAGCTAGGGTGTTCCCACACCTAGCACCTATGTCACTGTACTGAGACGTAACTCCACCCAAAGCTTGTTAGTAAGATAAAAGCTTAAGAAGGACAAACATTACACCATTCCTAACTTTGAATGAAATGACAAGAAAGCAAAGATTTTGAAATAGAGAAACTGAACTAGCAAATAAACAAAGAAAAGAAAAAGCCATAAAGGAAACACAGATAGGCAATGCACTAGAATAAGTTTGGGGGTGCTTTTTTAAAAAGTTCAACATATGTGCAACAAAAAAGAGTTATGTTTAGGTAATGAAGAGACATATTTATAACCATGAACCATGAAAGAAAACTAAATATATCCAACCAAAACTTATTAAATATTATATAAAATCTCAAAGACAATCCAGATTGATCCTGGAAGTGGTTATGTTAGAACAGGCTTAGTAGAGAAATGATATGACCACAAGCCTATGAACTGAAGTCACTCCAAAGAACACAAACGATTTGACAAGAAATCCTATAAAACAGCAGTTTAATTTGCAAATTAGTCATAAAAGGCAACACCACACACACTGTCAAGCTAGAAATTCTCCTGAATTGTTCAATCAAAGAATCAAACATTGCTAATGATTCAACTGAAAAACTCCTTCTCATGATCCAAAAAACAAAGCCATTAGAAATCGATACATCAAACCCAACAAGAATAAAGTCAATTCATGATCTCAATCAAAAGATGAGGATACAAACCACAAAAACTATTTTCACTCACGTCAGTTGTTGTTAAACAGCCCTCTTCTGCCTGGCTTGATCAAATGCCAAAAAATCTAAGCCTTAAAGGAGTCGTTTAGCCCAAAACTCATATGTTTTTGGTCCACGCTTTTCAAGGACATTTATGTTTAAAAGTTCAATTAACAAAATCGCACCACCGACTGCCCTGCGAACCATGTCACAACCACTGGGAAGCAATGCAACAGATCAAATATAATGTTGCAATGATCGGGTGGACCAAAGTCCTCGACATCGATCAAGGAATGTTAGAGATCAAACCAATGTTGCAACACTAAGCAAAAGAGAGAACATAAATTTCAGCGTTTATTATATCAGTATCGTATTCACATCGACCAGCCGTCGCACGCTCAAAGTCAAGAGCACCGTTTCAGTTGCAATATTTCATAACCATCACGTTACGCACGAAGAGATTTAAGATTTTCAAACAACTCACCGTCGCACGATAAAACAGTCGAGTGAAACACATCACCAATGCTACACATCATCAAAACCTCGACGCGACACAAGAAAGCGGTAGCCAAGTTGGAAACATTGCTCGAGCAATGTCAACATCAACCACAACAATGTCACATCAAATCCAGCTGTAGTAAGGTCCAAATATCATAGATCTATAAATCAATTGTCAAATTCAGCAAGGCCAGAAAAAGTCAAGGTAAATAAAAGATGCAATGTTGTCAGCAGACACTCTAATACGTCGCGACATTGCATAAAGATGGTCAATGCACTGCCACACCAAGAGCAAAGGTCAATTTATTGATCATAGCGTTAATGTCGACATTAGCTGTACAACATTGCATGGACATGCAGACTTCATAATCTTGACACAAGAATGCAGTGTCATGACACCAAACCAAACGGTACCAAATAATCAGAAGGCCGAATGGGCCACGACATCAACAGGAGCAGAGCAGAATTTCTCATTTCTTTTCGGGTTCAGATTTTTGCCCGCTTTTCAAGGTCCTGATTATATTTCCACCATATCATGAGACAGCGCGCTTAATAAGTGTCACTGCTTGGTTTTTTAGGACAAAAGAAGGTTTCAAGTATATATATTTTTATATTTTTTATTTAACACCTTTCTTAGAATGTAATGTAGATTCAGCAGAAATCGAGATGCGAATATTGTTTATCTAGTTTCACGAAAGCCAATTCAAAATGGAATCTAGTAACTACTGGAAACCAATATTCTAAAGTTTTCTGACTTCACTCTTCAATGAACTTGGTCTGACCTCAACCAGTCACAGGTCACTGCAATCCAGGCTAAAAGGCCACCTGAGCCCCTCTCCACAAGCAATCTTCTCCCCGTTCTTGATTTTCTGCTGTCTAGGGGTAGCTTTAAAATGTTGCTGTGTAATGGTTCACAGATTGACTCATCAGAGTATTGTCCCTGTGTACTTGTTCTGTCTCGAAGACAATGGTTTCATACCCATAAAAGTGCTGTATCTTGCTTCCAATTTCAAGATCCTCCGAGTGACACATGAGATGGACGACTATATACAAGGTCACTTCATGGGTAAATCGGACTAATATTCATTGAACTAATGCACTTCAAATATCACTGATAATCATAATTGATGTTCTAACATCTGACTTCAAGGTTCCCTTCAGGTGATAGAAGAAGTGTTCTTTGAGGATAAGAACCACCTACTTCAATCCATTACATCTTGCTGTTCCATCTCAATTTG
>JAEQBH010009106.1:0-140054 GCA_016808115.1 Tetrastigma voinierianum | reverse complement strand
GAATCGCCCATTGCCTCCGATGCCTAAGTCATTCTTTTATGCAAAGAGAAGATCAACCTTTAGGGAATGAGTTTGTGCATACCTCTCACCGACTGGGTGGCCTCGGTATTTACAGGTGATCTTGGTAGGTTTCCTAGTCGATGATGACACCTTAATAGTATATTTCCTCGTTGGAAGCATGATACTGTTTCTCTCTATCAAGGGAGGATTTCTTTCCCTATCATTAACCGGGTTATTGGGGATAATTAGGAAGTATCCTACTTTCTTAATTGGTGGGCATCACGCTTCAGAATACGACCTCGGGCTAACTATACTACTAGCCTCTAGCGCGACCGGGCCATCGCTAGCCCGCCCCTCGGGGATACTATCGGGTGGAACACTAGTATCAGCCGCTTAATCCGAGCCACTGGGCTCAAGGCCTCGGGGCTCGCGCGCCATTATTTCAACCCGATCACAATCTTTCAAAAAATATATATTTTTTAATCAAATCATCCCTTTTTAGCTCATCATGCCTAGTTTATATGGTAAAGCACTCAATGTTTTAAAAATGTAAGGACATAAGAAAAATGGTATCGGGTTCAAGTGTTAGTAAGAATAATTTACTATATTATAACTAAAGTGTTTAGCTTTCAAAAAAACATCCCTTCTAAATCCGCTATCCTAACCCTGTTCCTAGCTGATGATGCTTACTCAACCGAAACTGGGCTAGAGCTTGTTGGAATTGTTGAGCCAATCCGCTAACTCTGGATGTCGAGCTCCTTTGCAAAAATAAGAGACGTAAAGGATCATGGGATCGCCCGTCAAGCCTCCGATGCCTAAGCCGGCCTTTCCGGAAGAGAAGATCAATCGCTTAGGAATGAATTTTTGTCCAGACTTTCAATCACGGGGTAGCCCGGTATTTATAATGGATTTATCATGATAACTTTCCTAGTTCGATGATGATACTGATGCTTCTCCCATCGAATGAGTGATTTTCTTCCTTATCGTTAACCTACATTAATAAGGGATAATTTATGGAGCAATAATTAAAATATCTTACTTCTCTAATCGTGGAAATTTTAATTAGGAAGTCGTACTTTAATACGGGTTCTTTCGGGTCAGATTATATCACGTACTCAAGGTAACGCTCCCCGCTTTGTGCCCGTGGTTCGGGGGAATATCACTATGGCCGAGAAATTAAAATTGGCCTCGGGTCCTTAATCTCCTAAGCCTCGACGCTTCGGCTTCAGGTTCGAGCTTGGCGCGCCTATTATTTTAAACCCAATCAGCTTTCGCCTCGCTAAAGCGAAGGTAGTAAGGATTGTATCATTTCAGCTGACGGTGTGATTTCCACGCGGGCTACTTAGTATTTTGGTTTGATTGGCCGACGAAGTTACCAACGCCAGATCGCCTTTCTCCATTTTGATATCTTCCCTCTTCAAGCCTCTCTCAAAGTTCTAAGAGCCAAGATAATGGTCAAGCCAGATCTTATCTCACTCTCTGACCAATGTGGCACTAGTTGAGAAGTCTGAAACGGCCAGGTAGAGAGTGAGGAGTTCTCCCTTGGAAAGGCTTACTAGAACGGGGGGAGATGTAATGACCCGCACCAAATAATACGAGTTTGACCAAGTTTGACTAAGTTTGACCAAATTTGACTAGGCTGTCTCGATCAATAATTTCTAGGAGGTTGACCCCAAAGTTGACTTTTCAAGGATGAATAATTTTGGGCTTACCAAGACATCATTTCATAAATACCGACACGAGTCCATGACCGGTCGAACGGTCCAACCGACTTACTGATAAAAAAAGTTATGACCTGTGAAGTCTAAACGACAAATGCTTTAGCAGTGTCCAAGCTGTCTTCAGTGTTTTACCTGAAAGCGACCCTAAGGCCTATATATACATAGCTTTGCGTGCCAAAGGAAACCCTAGCCCCAAACACTCACTTTGAGCTCTAAAAACCCTAGAAAAACTCCTCAAACCCGTGAGCACCAAATTCAGGTCGCTTTAACCCATTCAGCCGTCTCTCAGTTTCAACCAGCTGAGCCGATTCGCCACTTTCACCGTACACGCGCCGGACATGTGGAGGAGGATGATCTAGGACGGGGCCGCCGTAAAATTTCACGTGCCAACCGACGCCGGACTACTGGATCGGGCTTCCTGGCCAGCACATATGAAGGCCACCGTGGGTCACCGGTATTTTCTTGATTTTTCGGCCATTTCAGGCCATTTCCGGCCACCCCATAGCTCCTTTCCACCATTTTTGGGCCCTCTGAACTCATTTCCGTGGTCCTTTTCTTCAGATTCATCACCGTTTGAAAGATACGACAAAAACAAATTCGGCCGACTGTTGGATCGAGTTTTCCGCCACCACAAAGAACCTTTGGGACCAAGGTGAGGCTACTGATGTGTTCCTGGTCTCTTGGGCTTTCCATTGATATGTGGTTTGTAAATTTTGGAAGTCGTTTGGTTAGTTTTCCATTTTTAGGTTGTTTCGGGTAATTACCGAGAAGTTGGGACTGAAATAGAGTACCAATTGGTCAAATTGGACAAAATTGAAGTTGATTAGTGAAATCGATGTTTTAGAATTATCGACGGTTCAATTTCGAGAAATTAGCTCCTGTAGTGAAAAAGCCCCACTTCGTATCGGGCCTATAGGGCACACTGTGTAATTGGACCTGTCTGAGTCCAATTTGGATGGTTTCATAGTTCTAAAAATTATTCTAAGGCTCTCTGGTAACCTTAAATGTCAGTTCGTCTGGGCCATCGAGCCTAAACTGTTTTATTTTATATTACGTGCACTTACGCCGCCTGACGATCCTCGTAGGGGAACAAGACTGAGCGCTTGTAGTCCGTGAAATGTTGCTTTTATATGCTTTTAAACGATTCAGTGATTACATTGATATATCTATCAGGATTAAATACTTTTATATATATATTGTTTTTGATAAGATGGTTGGTTGCATTCAAACATTTTCTGCGGCTTTCATATAAAACAAGTTATTATTTCATGTGAGTTTTGTCATCATTTTAAATATTTGAAAGTTTTACTCGTGTTCGTGTGGATGAGTCGGTGTTCGATATTTTTGGGTACATGGATTGAAGTTAAACTATCTTGAAAACTATTGTAAAAGAAAAAGCGGTGGATCTGAGATTCTCAGGGATCGACTCGATGACTGCATTGTCGGGAAAGGTACAGGGAGAACGGAATCCTGGCCATTAGTCGCCACGCCGCCGTGAGGTCGGCTCGACCTCGACGGTTTATTAGTTGCCACGCTTGACGTGAGGTCGGCTCGAATTCCGACTACTTATTAGTTGCCACATTGCCGCGGAGGTCATTTGATTCCGACGGTTTGGTATTCCGGATTTGCCACTTAACGTTGAGGCCTGGTCAATCTCGACCTGGGCTCGTATTCGGCTTTGCCACGTTGACGTGAGGTCGGTTTGACCCGACGGTTTGGTATTCTCGGGTTTGCCACACGTGAGGTCGGTTTGACCCGACGGTTTGGTATTCTCGGGTTTGTCACTTGACGGAGGCCTGGCTTGCATCTGATTTCGCTTGGTGATGAGTACATGGTACTAAGACAACGTTGGTTTATGTGGTATCGGACGCTTTTTGTTGATTTTCTAAATGTGGTATAACTATTTTAATACTCATGGTTTTGGTGCATTTCATGGTTATTTTTATCACTTGATGACTATACATGTTTCAGGCTTAGCTTTATGTTGTGTACAAACTGTGATTATGTTTTCTTAACATCGACGGCTAATTTGTTTAGCATGATCTACATATGTCGACTTGGGGTAAAGTCGGGTTTTGTGAAATGTTTCTAAACTGTGAACTTTACAAAGAGTGAACTAAGGTTTTGAGAGGAGAACCATTGAAACATAAAAGGTTATTTTCCTTATAAACTATGCCACTCACCGAGATTTGCCATCTCACATTATTGTTTTAAATCAGTTCCCTAGGTCCGCATGTACCGTAGGTTCTATTCACAACAGATTGACGTCATTTTCCGCCACACTGTCAGATTTATCGTGATTTATCTATTCGAGTTTGTTGTATTGACTTATTCCCTACTTGTACCCCTAAATCCACAATACTCTAATGCTCGACATTGCGATAAACTCACGAGTTCCTTTTATGTATGATGTGGTTATGACCTACCCTCGAGAGGCCTACGTGGATTTATCTATATATTTGAGGTATTATAAAGGCTGTATTTACTTCTCTTTAGGTGGGGCCCTTTGTGCATTCCCTAGAGATTGTACAATGGGACCACTAGGCGGGATCACCTCAGGTACTCGGAAGCGGTATCCGGCCTGCCCTCGTCACTGTATCGTAGCTCTAGGTTTCTAAATTCCTTGTCAGACATTATCAGGTAACCTATCCGTTGTTTTGTATACCTTCCTAACCTTTATCCTTGAAATTCTGATTAGTTCTTCTTCCCGATGGCACTTTAGAGGCTGTGTATAAATCCATGCATTACTGAATAAGGTAACCATTCAAAGAACCAATATCCTTTGCTCCTGATTGATGACTCATTTTGATCACTCTGCAGTAAGAGTGTTCTTCAAGAGTGACTGAGGTTAGGGTTCCATTAGTTAGGATTAGTGGAATCTGGACATTCCCAAAGACGTGCATTCAAGACGGTGATATGGGCGTTGCGAGTTTCTAGTGATGTCTTTCGACTCACCAATGCCCAAAGCAGCCTACGGATTTAATGAACCGAGCTCCTCATTCCATACTTAGATCGATTGTCATTGTCTTCATCGACGATATCTTGGTGAACTCGAGAAGCGTAGTTGAACATGAGAGACATTCGGGGTTTGGTGTTGCGTGACTTTAAGGCAAATACCATTGTATGCCAAGTTCGGGCATATGAGAATTTGGTCACGAGCGGGTTTCGACATGTAGTTTCTGCTGATGGCATTTAGGTGGATCCTCAGAAAGTAGAAGCAGTGGCAAATTTGGAGCAACCAACTACGGTGTCAGAGGTGCGGAGTTCCTAGGATTAGCGGGCTATTACCGTAGGTTCATAGAAGGGTTCTCAAAAATAACAGGACCACTTCATTGTTTGACTAGAAAGGAGATCGGGAGCCAAAGCGTAAAGGTTATTGGTTTGATTCTTGTAAAATGGTTCTTTTTCTAGGGTTTGGTTGCGGGAAATTTCTCCTAACCCTAGATTTGAAGGATATGGGGAGGTGAAACCCTAATCCTTGGTTATTGTGTAAGGATTTGAGGGGATTTTGTATAGAGGGATACGATTCATGGATTACTCTTTTCGGGAAGTTAGATTTCATCCCTAACCTTAGATTGCTGAGCGATGAGTTGCGTAACCCTGATTCTTGTTTAAGATGTGCTTTGAAGATGTTTCGTTGAATAGAGTGGCTTTGATGTGTGTTTGAGTATTGGGATTGATTTGGTTGGAAACTTATGGAAAAGTGGGGAAAATCATACCTCGCATTTTGTGGGTCGGATTTTCCTCGTTATGGGCCGCATTTTGGCCATAACTTGATCATTTCTGCTCAGAATTGAGTGATTCCACTTGGAAAGGAACCCTTAGCACTTTATCTTCAAATGAGTAATATGGAGATAGGAGTACAAGAGGTGTTCGGCGCTTGGGTGCGTTTGTTTGTGTAACCAATAATGAGTGTTAAATGTGTCGATCCTAGTAAGTGTAAGAGAGAGTGCACTCGGGGATCAAGGTTTATGTTGGAAGGTATAAGAATATACGAAGTCGTAGTGGTGATAAGTAATAGACCACTTGGAGAATTTTTACATGACAGACTGATTGCGGAGAGGCCAAGCGAATCTTGTATTTAATTGCTATTCGCAGATCCTCGAGTAGTCTCTGCTCTGACTTCCTCGAGACTCATGGATTTTTGAATCCAAGGAAGGTAGGATCTTATAACCTTCCTCCCCGCGTGTACTGTGGTTTGATGTCAGGGGAATTTTGTACCATTCCGTGCTTCACCGTGGTGATTCTAGTGATATATAATGCATATTTTTATATATATGGAAATCTTTGACCATCGTACATGATGTTTTTAAATATCCACGTGGTCGATTGCTTCGTGAAATTGTTTCGTAAAGCATGACACGGGTATGAGAATGTGTGAGAGTCCTGATTGATGTAATGGACACGGACAATGACTAGTCTCGGGCCGCAATCCCGCAAAGGTCAGCGATGTATGATGTGGGCATATCCTCGGTGGTAAGTCCCAACAATTTGTCATCGCTCGGGATGATCAAGCAATTCCCCGGTCAAAAGCCCGAAACATCGACGAGGCCGAGATGGTGGTAGGCCGCATTTATGTGTTTCCCATCATCAACCTAATATATGTGAAATGCTCATGCCTTTGAGTATTATCTTGAATTATGTATAATTGAAATGTTTATGAGCATGGCTTGTTAGGGATCTACTAATGAGTTGCCGAACTCATCCCCATTATTTCCCTCCACCTTTAGATCGTGCAGTACGGTGACCGCAAATTTGCAGGACATGAAAGTCGACCTCAGAGGGGTTTTGAGGATGGGAAAGATTGTATGCCAACCTTAAATTGTTGGTGGTTGAGCATAAGCATTTTGATGAATATTTAAGTGTTATGTGGATATTCTAAAGGATTCTGAAGCCTGAGAGGTCGAGGATCGAGTATTCTTACAACTCTCGAAGGGGCGGTACGCTTGGGGAAGCGAGGAAAGCTAAATCCCCGCTACATTCCGACCTTTGAGATTGTTGGAGAGGATAGGTCCAAAGTGGGCCTAGATTTGACTACGGGAGTGAGTTTTCTTTGAGTCCATAATGTGTTCCACATCTCCATGCTACTGCAAGTATATTCCGCATTCCTCACATGTGTCGAGACACCAAGAGATTGAGCCGAGGGATGACTTATCCAGAGGTTAGCCTAGCAGACTCGGGGTTAGGAAGAGAAGGAGTTTCGCAACAAGACCATATCCTTAGCGAAAGCCCTTGAGAAACCACCTAGTCGAGGAAGCGACTGGGAGTCGGGGAGACCGGGGACAGCGAGCCAAAGATCCCCATCTCTTCCATAACACAGTACGAATTTCGTGGACTAAATTTTCTTAAGGGGGGTAGATCAAATGACCCACTAAATACGAGTTTCACCAAGCTCGACTAAGCTCGACTAAATTTTGGATTGTGGCCACCTAACACTCAGAGGCCGACCTCAAAGTTGACTTTTTCAAGGATGAATAATTTTGGTTTACTAAGACACCATTTCATAGGCCCATCGATACGAAGTTCATAGACTGTCGTAATCATCCAAATCCGACTTACGGATAAAAAGTTATGACCCCGGTAAGTTCAAACGACAGTGTTTTAGCAGTGTCCAAGCTGTCTTCAGTGTTTTACCTGAAAGCGACCCTAAGGCCTATATATACATAGCTTTGCGTGCCAAAGGAAACCCTAGCCCCAAACACTCACTTTGAGCTCTAAAAACCCTAGAAAAACTCCTCAAACCCGCGAGCACCAAACGGGTCGCTTTTAACCCATTTGCAGCCGTCTGCTTCAACCAAAGGAGCCGATTCCGGCCACTTTCACTGTACACGCGCCGGACATGTGGGAGGAGGACATCTAGACGAAGCCGGCCGTAAAATTTCACGGCCAACCGACGCCGGACGCGCCGGGATCGGGCCGGCGAAGCGGCGGCGGCGGCCACCGTGGGTCACCGGTATTTTCTTGATTTTTCGGCCATTTCAGGCCATTTCCGGCCACCCCATAGCTCCTTTCCACCATTTTTGGCCCTCTGAACTCATTTCCGTGGTCCTTTTCTTCAGATTCATCACCGCTTGAAAGAGATAATGATAAAACAAATTGCGCTGCATCATTGATCGAAGCTTTCGCCACTACAAAGAACCTTGGACTAAGGTGAGGCTAATGATGTGTTCCCGCCCCTCGGGCTTTCCATTGATATGTGGTTTAAATTTTGAAGTCGCTTTTGGTTAGTTTTCCATTTTAGGCTAGTTTCTGCAATTACCGAGAAGTCGACTGAAATAGAGTACCACCTGGTCAATCGACAAAATCAAGTCGATTAGTGAAATTGGATGTTTTAGGAATTACTGGATTCGCCTAATTTCGAGAAATTAGCTCCCAGGAAAGCCCTAATTCGTATCGCCTATAGGGCACATCGTAATTGACCGCCGGAGTCCAATCGGGATGGTTTCATAGTTCTAAAATTATTCTAAGGCCTTCTGCAACCCAATGTCATTTGGTTCGCCATTGAGCCTAAATGGTGTTTTATTTATATTACAGCACTTACGCCTAATACATTGACGATCCTCGTAGGAACAAGACTCCGAGCGCTTGTAGTCCGTGAGTGGGTTTATATGCTTTAAATGATCTGGGGTATCGTGGTTGATATATCTATTTTGTGGATTAAATACTTTACATATATATTGTTTTGAAGATGGTTGGTTGCATTCAAACATGATTTTCTGCTTTCATATAAAACAAGTTATTATTTCATGTGAGTTTTGTCATCATTTTAAATATTTGAAAGTTTTACTGTGTTCGTGGATGAGTCGGTGGTGCTCGATATTTCGGGGTACATGGATCAAGTCAGAAACTATCTCAAAACTATTGTAAAAGAAAAGGGGTGGATCTCTAGATTTTGTGGACCGACTCGACACGGTATTGCTTTAAAGGTACATGTGAGAATGGGAACGGTTTATATTAGTTGCCACGCTGCCGTGAGGCCGGCTTGACCTCGACGGCTTTATTAGCTGCCACGCTGACGCGGAGGGCCTCCGCTCGACCTCGACCTGCGATTATTAGCTGCCACATTGCCGAGGCTCGCTTGATTCCGACTGGGCTTATATTCGATTTGCCACTTCGTGAACGCGGAGGTCGGTTTGACCCGACGGTTTGGTATTTTGGGTCGCCACGTTGACGGAGGTCGGCCTGCCACCCGACGGTTTGGTATTCGGGTTTGTCATCATGGACGGAGGCCTGGCTTTTACCCGACTCCGCTTAGATGAGTACATGGTGCCCGCACAACGCCGGGGTTTATGTGGTACGGACGTTGTTGATTTTCTAAACGTGGTATAACTATTTTAATACTCATGGTTTTGGTGCATTTCATGGTTATTTTTATCACTACGACTAAGTACATGTTTTGTGCTTAGCTTTATGTCATGGTACATTTCACGATTATGTTTTCTTAACATCGGGACTCGCTAATCTGGTCGACATGATCTGCTACATATGTCAGATCAGTAAAAGTCAATTTCCTTTAGAAATGTTTCTAAACTTTGTGAACTTTACAAAGAGTGAACTAAGGTTTTGAGAGGAGAACCATTGAAACATAAAAGGTTATTTTTCCTATAAACTATGCCACTCACCGAGATTTATTATCTCACATTACTGCTTTAAACTGCTCCCCAGTCCGCATAAATGAGGCCTATTCGCACGATTTGACGTCGCCTCTCTCCGCCTACAAATTCCGTCGATTCCCATCGCATTTATCTATTCCGAGTTTGTTGTATTGGACTTATTCATTTTTGGTACTTGTACCCCTAAATCCACAATACTTTAGAATGCTCGACATTAGTATTAAAGTTCCATCGAGTTCCTTTTATGTATGATGTGTTTTCGCGACTCACCCTCGAGAGGCCTGGCCGATTTATTCATATTTTTGAGGCATTATAGTGCCGCAGGTATTTACTTCTTTAGGTGGGGCCCCTTTTGGTGCATTCCCCTAGAGATCAGACAATGGACTCCACTAGCTGACCACCCGGTACCTCGAATGCATCCGGCCTGTGGTCCCCGTCAGGAGAGCCCGTAGGTTTCGGCAATCGTGAATGCCTCTCGCAAAGGTGCATTCCATTGGAAGGCCTTTTCGTAACCCGAAGAAAGGCTAACATTTGTCGCGCTAGCCTTGACATGAAGCTCAAGCAGCCTATTCTTCCGGTCAGCGCTGAATTTCCTTAATGTTTGAAGGTGGCAGCATGTCGAGCACAGCCTTTATCTTGTCTGGGTTTGCTTCTATTCCTCGGCTGTTGACTATAAAACCCAAGAACTTTCCGACGACAACTCCGAAGGCGCATTTGGCTAGGTTTAACTTCATATTTTAGCTTTTTAGGACCTAGAACGCCTCGGCTAGGTGGGTTATGTGGAGCTCGACCTTAACTGATTTTACCAACATGTCGTCTATATATACCTCCATAGATGCTCCAATTTGCTTCTGGAACATTCTGTTTACCAACCTTTGGTAGGTGGCTCCCGGTGATTTTCAAATTCAAAGGGCATTGGCCCGGACAGCGATTCCTTGCCCCGTAACGAATGCAGGTCTTCTTAGTCAGTTGATCCATAATCGAATCAAGTTATAGCCGTGAGAAAGGGTCCATGAAGTCGAGGAGTTCATGACCTACGTGGCCCACTATGAGGTCAACTGGTGCAGGAAAGCTTACTGGTATTCTGGGCAAGCCCTGTCGATATCTGTGAAATAGATGCAAAGTCGCCATTTTCTGTTTGCTTTTTTAACGAGAACAACGTTGGCCAACCACTCAGGATATCACTTCCCCGATTACATCCGCCAGAGCTGGCCGAATTCCTTCACACGGCCTTCGCCTTCGTGAAACTCCTTCTTTTGCTTGGATCGGGGCTTGAAGGATGGACTGACGTTCAGCCTGTGGGTGATTACTGCTAGGTCGATTCCGCCCATGTCTTCCTGATTCCAAGTGAACACCTCCATGTTCTACTTTAAAAAGTGGATGAAGGCTTCGGCTGTCTTTACCTACCTTAAACTTATGTGTATGAGGTGTTCATGGGGTCATCGTCGATGGTGCTCTAGTTCTTCCGAGGGCGTTGTGTTAGGTGTGCTTACCTCATCTCGCATGTCGAGCTCGGCCCATGCAGATGTCTGGCCGATCGCTTTCTTTATTTCATCGGAGGTCGAGTAACACTCCCTCGCTACGCACTCGGTTTCCTCGAACTATCTTTACTCCATTTGCAAATGGGAATTTAAATAAACTTATGTGATAGGCGGAGGGGATGGCCCTTGCGAGCTGAGAGAGGGCCCCGCCAAAGAACATGTCGTAAGCTGACGGAGCATCTACTACGAACCCATCGTTGTCAGAACGCACGGGTCTCCCAAAGTGAGCACTACTGTGATCAACCCTGAGGTAGCACTCTTTCTCCAGAGAATCCACGTAGGTAGGCGTTGACTGGTTCTAGCTTCTCCCTTCCAATGCCCATTTTGTCGAAAGCTGATGTGAAGATGATGTCGATCAAGCTTCCATTGTCTACAAGGACCCTATGGATTGTTTTATTGGCTACGACGGCCCTGATCACTAGTGGATCGTCATAGGGATATTGACAGCCTTTTATTTCGGAGTCCGAAAAGGTTATGGTAGTGTCCAACCAAGGGAGTTTGGATATGGCTGATTCGCGCTACGCAGGTGAATCAACAACAATATTTGCACCTAAAATTCTCCTATCGCCATAGCTATCACAGGATATAGCTGTGGTCAACACGGTGGATGGGTTTTCGTGACAAATGACTCTTATAGTGAATTGAAAATGGTGAATGTCACTTTAGATTTAAGGTTTTTGTAAAAACAATGGGGGTTTTGATGGTGAAAACTGGAAATAAACTGAAGTGAAATAAGAAAAATAATAAAAGAGATCTCCTTAAAGTATCAAGATATTAGATTAGATCTCAGTGTGGGCAACTAAGGGTTTCCAGTGTCGTTTTTCTCTTCGCTTGGGGAGAATGACCTTATAGTCATCTTCCGAATCGATCTTCATAGCTATAAAACTAACCCTATTAAATTTCTCCTAAAATGGAATTCACCGGCCACGTTTTCGCCGCTCAAACGAAAATTCTTCTCTCGACTCACATTACAATGGGTACAATGATAACTAATGAACATCACGAGATCTAGTAATAAGCACAGTGAGCACTAAAAGATTACTAAAGTACCACCATTCAATGATGAATCGAAGGACCCAAACCTGGGAGTTAAAAAGGAGAACATGCATTTACGTTGAGTACATGCGTGAAAATGTGACTCTCATCCCGCCATTCAACACCCAAGAGCCTTCGCCTTCATGAGAAAGGGGTTTTATCGCTATATTCTCCGAAGTTGTCATCCTCTGAGGGTGCTCTGGCCGCCCAAAAATGGAAAAAGAAAATGAAAGAAAGTGAAATGCAAGAAATATGCCTGAAAGCTAAAAGCTCCTGCTAAATTTATCGATTGATGGATCGATTCCTTTATTGCATTCTTTTCGACGCTTTATATAATCGTCGCAGCAAGGGGAAATTACAAAACTAAAACCAAAATCTATTGTTAAGGGATAAATGGGAAGAAACAAAATCTGGGAACAAACAGGCACATAGTCAAAAAGCAGATAGGAATAAAGGGTCGAATCAGAATAGTGTCAGTGATGATGAACAATGCTCATAGGGATGAATGCTGCAACCCGCGGTGGTCTCCTTCACAGTCGCCAAATTTCTTGCTAATTTCCTTGGCATTTTATGCTCTTTCTTCCTTCCGGGTCTCTTATCCGTAATGTCAGTTTAGCCTAATTCTTCGTGGTTCAACTGACTCAACAATTTCGTACGAATAGCTTGTAAAACTGCAAAATTTGTCACAAAATGTGATCAAGAGGGCATACCGACCTTAATGTTCCAATTCAAGTTAATTATGTCATTAGTACACAAAGTACTCAAACCTCGCAATAAACAGTGGTTTAAAAATAACACTTTTCGAGCACTAATCACCATTCGTATGTCTAATGTCTCCCTTTGATCCGATGTCGCACATACGGGCCTTCCCGGGCCGAGTCGGATTCCCTACCCCCTGCAAATCCTCCTGAGATCACATGGATCTCTCCCGCGGCGCTTGGTGTTGAGTTGGGGTTAGCCGACGAGGTGGTGGTCATGACTCGGGTCTCGACCTCTCCGCCACGTGAATCCACGAAGATGCCCCATGCTCTGATCGTACTCAATCTCTTTCCTCACCGATACAAACATCGTTTCCTGCGGTCCATGATCTCTATGGAACTCACAGTGTTTGGTATTGTCTCTTTTTGCTGGGTCTGACCTCATCTGAGATGGCCATCTCAGAAATTTTTCATGTTGCACTTCGCGTAGGACCTGAGACACCTGAGGTCGCCAGGGGTGAATTGGCCGAGGTATCACCGCCGTT
Organism: Tetrastigma voinierianum; assembly: GCA_016808115.1. Classification (NCBI taxonomy): domain Eukaryota; kingdom Viridiplantae; phylum Streptophyta; class Magnoliopsida; order Vitales; family Vitaceae; genus Tetrastigma; species Tetrastigma voinierianum. Next base: position 126,901 of record JAEQBH010009106.1, on the reverse strand, counting down.
GATTAGCGCCCAAAGTGTTATTTTAAACCCTATTTATTATAAGTTTTGAGTGTTTTTGTGTACTAATTCATTCTAATTAACCCGATTTGCACATTAAGGTCCCTTACTATTCTAATTGACGTGATTTTCGGCAAATTCTTACGCTTTTGCGAGTTAATCGTGCCAAAATTGTTGAGTCGATCCAAGCATGAAGAATTCGAGTCAAACTCAGCATTACAGATCAGATCCTAGAAGGAAAGAACAGCAAAAAGTGAAGAACAATGGACCACTGCAGGAATGCTTTTCCTGCGAGCACTGTTCATCCCACAAGCCACTGTTCACCTTTCCTGCAGTTACACGCTTTTGCCTTTTTGTTACAATTTTTTGCTTCTTCCTATTTTAACCCTTGTAATAGCTTTTGTTTTGGTTTGTTTTGTAATTTCGCTTGGCTCGAGCGCATACATGTTTCCCAATCGTCTCTATATCACTCAATCACTTCGGCACAAGCTCGAGGCGTGTTTCAAATGCCTCCCGCATTTTCTATTTTCTCTCCTTGTCTTTCATTTTCTTTCCACTTTCTGGGCAGCCAAACACCCTCCGAGGATGACAACTCAGAGGATGAGCGGCTAAAACCCTCTCTTCCTTGAAGAGGAAGGCTACTGGGCAAGGGAACTGGGCGTAACAGAGGGTTCTCATGCTTTCAACGCAGGTATTCACTGTTATTTTTGGTTTTTCTCTTCACGCTAGGTTTAAATCCCCTAGATTCACCTTGAATGACCTCGTATTCGTAATTCTTAGGTTCATGATGCTTATTGCTAGATCCACTGAGATTCATTAGTTACCTCTATTAATCATTGTAAGGTGAGTCGGGAGAATTGTTTTCACTACTGGGACCAAGGAATGATCAAGAATGCTATTTTTCAAAGAGAAAATTTTAGGTTTAGTTTTTAAAGCTAACGAAGATCCTGTCGTGAAATGACTATAGGTCATCCTCCCAACGCGAGGAAATGGACCCAGAACCCCTGAACTTTAGAACCCAAATCCAAAATTCGACACTTCAAGGAGACTTTCTTTTACATTTTATTTTATTTAAATTTCACTTACAACCATTACACTCCCTGCTTTTACAAAAACTCATAATCTAAATTGAAATTCACCATTTTAGCTTAACAAGAATCACTCAGGCAAAGAAAACTCATCCCCAGAAACCACCTAGAGCCACTATATTGGGTAAAGAGCTTTGCTACGTTAGTAGTAGGAATCCTAGGATATACCCTTGTTGATTCCAAAACACCTACTCGCCTAAACGACCGCTTGTCGCAGCCGAGCCGAGGTGGTCCCAGCGGTCTCCGATGTTCCTCGCCTTGTGTGGATCGCCTTTATTTTCTCTCGTCCTCCGCGGATCCTGGTCCTCGCCTCCCCGCCCTCGAGGCTCGCTCGCTTCTTGTCGCCCCCGGCCTTCCTTTTGAGTAGAAGAGCTCCTTAGCTTGGATAAAAGGGCTTTTCTGTCGCTGATATACTCTGCTGGGCGAGCACCTCGGCCATGCTTGCCTGAAGGTTCTTTAAGATAGAGAACATCAGGTCTTTCGACTGCACCCCTAGCCCTGCGATGAAAACGGTGATGGCGAACTTCTCGTCTAGAATATCTACCTTTAACGACTCCTCGTTGAATCTCCGACATATGACTCAGCTCTCCTAATGAAATTCCGATGATGGTCGTGGCGCGATAATCATCTTCCTACGCCCTAGCTTTACGGTTTCGAGACGAATGCGATGGAGAGCTCTATGAATGATGAGATTGAAGATAGCGGAAGTCTGTTAAACCAGGTCAATGCTGGGCCTTTTAGCGTGATAGTGAAGGCTCCGTGATCGACGGGTCCCGAGCATCCGTGCGTACCCATTCGGGTTCTTATATGTATCAGTGATCATGGGTCTTTCGTCTGGCCGAACGCTTCTACCCACGACATTCCGAACTTTGCTGGAAGAGGGAAGAAGACTCTACCGTGAACTGGGATTCAGCTTGTTGCACTGGGAAGGCCCATATAGACTGGAGCCTCGCCTTTACCCCGCTCCTTCATATGGTCAGCCTCATTGATGTCCCCGAACCTCTCGCTCCCATGATCGCTTCCCATGCCCCGCCGAGGCGGGTTAGCCTATCATTCTCGGTCATTCCCATTGTGCATTCCTTCATTACAATCCTCTCCTGTAATGTAGGACCACGCTAGCCTCTACCGGTTCTCCTACTCCATAAGTTTCCTCAAGGAGGGTCGAGGTGTCAGCTCTTCCCTGGTCGGTGCGCTGCCTTCCTGCCCTGGGTCAGACTCTCCCGGGGTGTTGCATTTTTCTGGTGAGTTGCTCCAACTCTCTCAGCAAACGTTGGTTGGTGAGACGAAGTGTCTCCATCTCGTTGGTATTGGCGTGTATGGTTTCTTGAGTGCCTTCGAGAGGTCAGCTATCTATGTCGCCTTGTTGGTCTTGCATCCTTGAGGGATTGGCGTGGCTACTACTTGTGTTCCGGGTTAATACCATCAGTCACTGAGAGGTCATTTTTATTTGTAAAGGAACTGTCGTTCCCACAAACGGCGCTAAACTAATGATGCTTACTTAACCGAAACTGGCCGGAGCTGGCTGAACTGCCACGGTCCGCCGACTCTACGTCGAGCCTCCGCAAAAATAAGAGACAAAAAGGATTGGCGGGGATTGCCCTTTACATCCGATGCCTAAGCCATTCTTTCAAAATGCAAGAAAGAATATCAACTACTTAGTGGAAACGAATTTTTGTGCTGCATCTTCACCTACGGAGGGCTCCTGCATTTATAATGGATGATCAGCATTTATAACTTTCCTAGCTGGATGATGATACTTCCGAGCATTTCTCCCATCGCGAGAGATTTTTTTCCCTTATCGTTAACCGATTAATAAGGAATAATTGACGGAAAGAAGGTCTAGAAAATATCTTACTTGGTGGAGATTTAATTAAAGTGTTGGATACTTTCCTTAATACGGGTTCTTTACTGATTATATTGTCGGCCTTTTGTATGTAAATCAGCCTTGTTTTAAGTATGTGTTCAAATATCATCAAGGGCCAAGCAATTGTACTGGGTCTACTCCTTAATCTTCTCTTAAGCCTGACGTTTAGGCTTGTGTTCTAAGTTTACGCACCTATTATTTTAAACCCAATCACTAGCAAAGAAAAAAAAATTGATGCAAGCACAATAGAGGAACCTTCTCACAAAGCCAAATTATTACACAAAGCATGCCAAGGCCAGAGGCGTCTCCACAAACCAATTCCCATGTTTTTTTTTGGCAAGAATAAATTTTTTTGGATAAAAATATCTGTTTACATTTCATATATTTACATTAGACTACTTTTAAAGATATTTTTGTTAAAATTATACTAAAAATTAATAAGTAGTAGTCAAATTTCGAAAATGGGGTTTTCAAAGTTGTTTTAACCAAATCCGCCTACCCTAACCCTGTCATTAACCAAGAAAAAAACAATTGATCAAGAGAGTCGGTAGGGCGAACCGTGTCACAAAAGCCAAATTATTATTCCACAAGGGCAGAGGTAGAGGCAGAGGCAGAGGCGTCTGTCTCCGCAAACCAATTCATCATGGTGATGGACTCCACCCCAGCAGCCCCACCCCAACCCCAGCCCCAGCCCCAGCCCCAGCCCCAGCCCCTGTCTCTCAAAGCCTCCTCTTCTGCTCGCAAACTCCCTATCAAACGCAAAACCCCTCATCCCCCCTCCCCCTCCTCATCCCCCCCTCCTTCACCTAACCCTAACCCTAACCCTAACCCTAACCCTAGTCTCATTATTCCCAAAACAGAGTCCGCCCCAGACGACGTCGACGACGACGACCCCGCCGGCGACGCCAAGACACCGCCGCCCTTCAAGTTCCACCGTATATGGACGGAGCCCGACGAGATTCGCTTCCTGCAAGGCCTTCTCGATTGTTGCTCCCAAGCCCTTTCCTTCCCCAGAGATCTCCACATTTTCTATGCTCGTTTCTCCCAGACAATGTCCCAGCCCTACTCTAAATCTCAGCTCTCCGAGAAGCTACGCCGCCTGCGCAAGAAATTCCGGGTCATCTCCTCCCGCCTCGCCCGCGGCCTCCACCCCGCGCAGCTCTCGCCTCACGATCGCGCCTTATTTGATCTCTCCAAGAGGCTGTGGCACCCTGACTACTCTTCTGCCTCTCCTTTTAATACCAATTTGAGTAACATTTGTGGCAAAAGGAGTAAATCTACATTAGTCGGGGTGAAGGTTAGCTTTTCACCCACATTGCCTTTGAATTCCGCTTCTGCTTCTACATCTCATCTAACCACATATCTTTCCAATTCGAAAGAGGATAATACCTTGAATTCTAATGATGGTGGTGATGGTAATGGTGATAATGGTAAAGTTGATAAGGCTGATGGCATTGTCAAAGTGGATGTTGTGAATTTGGATTCTCCAAATTTTAGTACGCGAGAAGAGGAGGAATCAGGTGAGGCTGGTGGGATTGGTTGGGTTGCTGCCAAAGCTGTTGTCGACGTGTTTGATCAGTGCCTCAAGGAGGTCAGTATGGTCCTTGTTCGTCGAGGGATTCTTTGTCCTGATAGTGTTTCAGCTCCTGGAAATGCTATAGATTTTGAAAACAAGTGGCGGCAACAACGGGTGGCAGAGCTGGATGTGTTTGCTCGTCGATTGAGGCTGGTTCTTCAGAACTCCCTTCGACATCTGTGAGTATGATACTGTTCTATTCTGTTCTGTAAATGAAATGGATCTTTCCTTTTGTTTAATCATTTCCCTTTTTCTTTCTAACTCTGGATGATTTTTTTTTCTTAATTTTCCTTTGTATATTCCTTCATGGATTTACCTGGGTCATCCACATTTAGATGAATTTGTTGGTTGAACAATTTTAGTTAATGACGATTGATTTCTCTCTATCCTTGTTTGTTTTATTTCACCTTGAATGCCTGGACTGAAATTCTTGGTGGTTCTGTTCTTTTGTTGGAACATCGACTCTTGTTTTCATGAACTCGCAAGTGAATTTTTACTTCCATACTGGAAAATTGGTTGGTTGGTTGGCTGGTTGGGGGGAAGCTGTTTTTTGAAGGATATTGAATTAACGTTGGTGCTCGCTTGAGTCGACTACTTGGAGAACTTGATGGGAAAAAATGAACCAAGTATGATTATTAGTTTTATCACCCATGTGATTAGGCGCAATGAGTGAAGTGAAATATGAGACTGAAGTTACAGTTTAAGGTCAAATGACCTCTATATTACTTACATTCAAGCTAGCTTCTTTCATAAACTTATGTACAATTTAACCTCTTCATACTTTTGAACTAAAGTCCTTGGTTAAACTACTACGGATTTAGTGTATATGAAGAGACTAGATTGAACATAAGTTTATGAAAGAGACGAGACCAACTTGAATATAATTTTGAAAGTAGGGCTAAAAGTTAAAAAATAAATAAAGGGAATTTTATAAAATATTATTCAAATTTTGATTGAATTAATTAAAAAATTTAGGATTTCTAACATTTAAGAAAATATTCAATAAAAAAGTAATGAAATTATATAAATTTCAATATATAATTAGAAATTTCAAAAATAAAAGTGTTTAGAAGAAAAATTAAACTTTACAACAACTCTTCAACGAGGAGCATTATAACTGGGAAGTGGTTGGGAGTAGTTGTTGCATTGAGCCTAGGCACGCCTTGAGTATGATTGGTTATTCTATGATCTTTCTAAGCCATCTAATTGTTCTTGATATAGCTAAACATTTGCCCCTTTCTGCTTGTATTGTATAATACTTCAAACTATGTTGGGGAGGTGAATATTTGGGACAATTTTCTTTAGGGTTTATGGTGGGGATAATGGTTGAAATTTTTTCCTGAAGTGAGGATGATGCTCCTAATGCGTGGATCCCATTTCAATAGGGACTTAATGAGTTGATCATCCTCCTGCACTGCACATATTACTTTACTGTGACATAGGAGTGCCCCTTACTGATTTGGTCATAATTGAAATTGAGGAGAGTATTGACATTGAACTTTACTCCATTTGTAATATAAATTTAAGGGAAAGGGGAATGGAAGAGGAGTTTAAAAGTGTTGTTAAACAACCAACTTCCTGTTTTTGCCTTATAAGATACGGCTCAGTATTTAATATCATGCATTTAATATCCTTCCTTACATACATGCGTTTCATACCCGAGCACATAGAAAGTTAAACAAATAATAAAAGTTCATGAGGGACTTTAAAATTAACAAATAAAGATTAAATATTGAAATCAAATTTGCAAAGAGGTGACTTGAATTCAAGACTTTTTGTCAAAATAAGCTTCGATATTATGTTAAACGATTAACTTTAAAAGTTAAACGATTAACTCTTTTAAAAGCTCAAATTTCTAGGATTTTGATTTAATATAAATATTATACTTTTAACAAGTGGAATATGTATTTTGGTGTTTGAAAAATGGCAAAATGATTAAATAATGAGTTGAGTTGAGGAGGGTTGGTTGATGCTATCATATGTCATTCCTGCAGTGCTAGGTAGCATTTGAGTAAGAATGAATCCTAAGTTCTGATTCTTCTGAATGAATGAATGTCTGTTTCCTAGTTTTGAAACCCTTATACAGATTCTTATAAAATTATATGTATATTTGTAGATGTCCTCCGCAAAAGATAAATACTATATATTTTGGCTTCCAAAAATGGTAAGGAAAAGAAAATAATGAGGAAAAGTGGAAGAGAGAAGAAGTGAAGGAAAATATAAATAAAGTTAAATCTCATATGTTATTTTTACTTATTACCACTTAAAACAAATTTTATTTATTTTAACTCATTAATATAAAGATTAAATAATTTAAGAATTTTTTGAGTTTCTAAGTGCTTTCATTTATATTTTATTTTTAAAAAAAACTTTCATCAAACATAAGAAAATCATCATTTTTAGTTTTTTTTTCTTTCTTTTGTACTTTTCAAAAATCAAACATAACAATTAAGAGCATCTTCAAAAGAGCTCTATTTTTTACTTTATCTTTATATATGGAGATTTTAAAGTAAAATTACGTTTAAAAGCTTCTCTATTTCGATATTTAAAATAGAGACATGAATAGCGATCTCTATATCTTCGAGAGATTCATTATTCATATATCTAACATGTATATAAATTGGTAATTCCACATCTTAATAAGCGTTATTCTCATATTATTATTATACTACTATTCTTTCATTATTTTATTATCATAATAATAAAATAATTATTTTAATTGTATTTTTATTTTTGATATACTTATATTTATTATTTATTATTTTATTAATATTGAATTACTTTTTATATATAATATTGTAACAAATATAGATGCTACAAGTTGAAGAGAAGAGATGAATGGTTTGCCGAAATGGCCAAGGAATCGGAGAAACGTTACCAATTAAAGATGTTATAAGTTGAAAATGAACACAACAAATATGAGCTGGAACGTGAAAGACAAGAGAAAAAAATTATGAAAAAAAATCTTGACTCAATTTCCAACCTATTTGAGCGTATTTCAAGGTGAAAAAAATGGAGATTATTGAAAAAATGACTTGCAAATCCCAACAAAGTGGATCAAGTGGTCCTAATAATGGTATCACTTTAGTAATTATAATGAATATAATTATGGAAATATGAGGATTTATCACCTTATTAGTTTTTATATTGTATCTTTATCATTTGATTAATGTATTTTTAGTATGTAGTTTTTATTAATGTTGCTTTATTTTCTAATATAATATGATGCTCTATAATATAATATTTATTAGTTTAAAATGCATTTTTTGGTTTTTAATATATTTTTATTTATTACAATTTTATTTATTTAATATAATTTTTATATTTATATTTTAAATATAAATAAAATTATTTCATATATCATATTTCTTTAAAATATTCTAATTTTAAAAATGAATGTTCAAGAATCGAATAAAGTGATTTGAAGTTGAAAATAGAGATAGTTTTTAAAGTTGAGTCTCTAAAATGTGGGCTCGCCAATTTGGAATAAGAAATAGAGATTTCCTTTTAAAGATGTTTTAATAAGACCTAACTCAAATAGTTAAGAGCTCCATAACATAGACAAGTGGTATACGCTCGAGTTTTATGAGGATAAATTTATGAGGAATATAATTAATGCAAAGTGAATACCTGAAAAAAAAAGAAAGAATCAAACACAACAAGGGTCGTGAAATGGTGGAGACGACCTCTTATATATCAGAAATGGCTTCCAAGTGAAGTGCAGGTAGACAGGTTTAGTGGTCCAATGTAAAAAATCAGAGGAGCATTTGAGCTGTTTGGTGAGATGAGAATGGATTTGTTCAACCTCCTCAATCCTCATCTTCAATCAGATTTCAACCTACTCTCTACTCTCTCTTTTTTCTTTTTTTAAATATGTTTGTAAGAAGTACATTTTCAATATTAAAAGGTTTTCTCTTGAATGGACAAGACAGATGACTAAATTCTAATCCAACTTCAACTTTACTTTAAACCAAGATGCTTAACTCAAACCTAAATTCATTACCATTTCACTCCAGCATGTTTAACCCACACCCAATTCATTCCCATTTTTAAAATTTAGGTTAGAATCAGATTGATGAGATGGTATGGATCAAATGTGGGTTGGATTAAACCCGCTTATAATGTCCTTTTAACTTTATTTTTTAATACATCTAATATATTAAATAACACATCATTTTGTTGGAAATCCTAATATCTTTCATTCTTTCTTTTCATCATCGTTAGAAAAGATGGGTGGTTTTTTTGCCTTCCTTGTCATGAAGTTACCCCTTCCATTGTTTTGTTTACTTAAATTTGGACTTTTTCCCTCAATAAAGTGGTTTCTTTCACTCGATATGAGTTTTCATTTTATTTTCATTTATTTTCTTATATTTTTATCACACTGTTGTGGCGTGTGGTTGTTTATTAGTTTATTTGTTGATTTTTGTATGAGCAATTCAAACGGCAGCATTGCTTCGATGAAGTCATATCAAATCCTTATTCGCACATGCTCTTATTACTCGACCTTAAGTATCAAGTATATTAAGATTATTCTATGTATCTGTGGCCATTTCTTATTAACTTGATGTTAGTGTTATCCTTAAGGTTTTTAAATACCTCTGATTTTATGTGTTAAAATATAAAGGTATTACCATTCTTTTTGAAATCATAAAAATTTAAAACTAAATAAATACTATTTGAAATTATTTGGTAGTATATTAGGGTCGAATTACTCAAACCCATAGCCCAAATCTAATGTAGGGTTTGATCCGGGTTTTGAAAGTGTTTGTCCAAACCTTTTAAAATATTAGGTTGGAAATAGACTGGTTGATTGCTTGCCACCCTGGCCAATATATGAAGCTCAACATGCTGGCAATTGTAATTACTAATTACTTGTCCCCCAAACAATGCCTAACCTAAATAATGTTGATGGAACAAGCAACTAACTAAAGTAAGAAATAGTAGGAGCAAAAATCAATGGCGTAGGTCACATAGTCTAGTAAAAGGACCATATAGTCCCACAAGTCTGGGAAGAAACAACTCTCTACTACGATACCATTTATCACGTGTTCAAAATTAGACTTAGCAAAATTTGACACGATGCACGAATACAACATATATGATATATGTTTTTTTATAGGTTTTGGTTGAATATTGATGATGCTTTCAACCGAATCGCTGAGCGTGTCACCGCCGCCGCAATCCGTGGCCGGGCCGGACTCGGTCTGAAAGCCTGATCGTACGGGTCAAGTGATTTCTTCCGCCGCACGTCGATCTACAAGCCTAGACGTGGCACTCTCTACAAAAACAAAGAATAGCGGTCGGCGGCGGCTTCCACCCGTGGTCATTCGACGCCTAAGCCATTCTTTCGAGAGTAAAAAGAGAGACTGCCAGAGGGCTTAATGTGTTATGCATGAGTATGCGTACCTTCACCGATGGGTGACCTTGTATTTATAAGAGATATTCTACCGCTTGGATGGTGATTAGGATTCCTTCCTATCGATGTGATATTTCCTCAAGTATTATCTAGACGGATTTGGTAAATGATATAGAAAGAGCAGCTTTATTCGATAATCTCTCCTTCCTTATTGGGATCCGCTTTAATGATGAGTCATATTATCTTTTTCTTTCCTTATTAATGAGATTTGGTTGGATTTCAGATAATATAATATCGTGATTATTCTATTTCCCTTTATATTCTATTTCCCATAATCGGCCAGCTGCTGGATTGACCTTCATTCTGGGCTGGCACCAAAAGGCTTGAATGCTGGCGTGAAAAGGCCTGAATGCTTCAATGGGCATGTCTCTCCTTCGGGGTTTAGTGAGTGGGCCTCACAGAGTTTCTGGCTGGGCACTTCTTTCTTGGCCCGCGAAAGTGGGCCTCGTGAGCCTATTTTTAAACCCCATCAAGCTGCCTCGTACCGCAGCACGGTGTACGGGCAAGGGCTGTAACGCTTCTCACACGGTGCGCCTAATGCACCGTCGAGGCCGAGATTAGTCTCGGGCTTGGTCGTTGTAATTTGTCTTGTGATAATGATGACTCTCTGGGCTGCCTCATTCTCCCACTTCGCTCCTAATTTCTTTCAGCTCCTTTTATTTCTTTTACATCCTCTTGCCTTGCGCGCCTCAATCCCGAGACCTTTGCCTTTAGCGAAGTTCGACTTCCTTCTCTCTTAAGGCCTTCGTCTTAGCTTTTTTGTGCAAGTAGCCTTCTCCGCGCCTTCTGGGATAGCCTTTCCGTCAGATCCCCGGGTCCGCTACGCCTGTCTCCTCGGGTCTCTCTTCTCGAGCGATACGACGAGGCGCTGTGGTCGGGTCACGAATTTTATTTTCATCATGGGTCCTGGGTCGTTTCTTTTCTCTCAGATAGGCGATGACTTTCTGCAGCGTTTGCCAAGTGATCATGCAGAGGTTCTAATCGTCACCGAGGCTGAACTTCCCCGAGATGCCCTAGAGGCGCCTCTCCTTCGACAAGGGTGCGGAAGAAAACCCACCTCAAATACCCCCCGGGTCGACTACCTAAGATCTCGCTTTATCTGAAGATGCTTTTAACCGTGGGACTCCAAAGAAGGGCTCAAGCCCCTCATGCGCCACTTTCTAAGGACGCGGTCGTACCTCCCATGCTCGGGTGTGGTCCCCTCGACATTTTGACCCTCTATGGTCAGGCCTAAGATGGTGTAGTGCGCTTTTCATAAATTTCAATAATGGTCTTCGCTTCTACATCCCTTCATAAAAGGGGCTCTTTAAAAGACTTCATGTTTGTCCTTCTCAACCATACCAATGGTCAGTATCTTGCTGGCCCGTTAGTTTTCGGGGATGGGGGCTCGTGTTCTAAAAGATAGCTTTGTCTTTATCTTTTAGCCCTCGAAGGAGACCTCCGAGGGCTTCCTTTATTTTCAGGTGTTCTTGCGCCCTCTTATGATTTCCGACTTCCTCCCCACGTGTGCCGTGGAAGCGGGGAGATACTTTCGTCTCAGGGTCTTAATCGGGAATATGACCCTCTTAACAAGGACGACACCCCGGGCGCCCAGAGCTCGACCACTCCCGAATCTTCGTGAGTGTTGCCTGCTGCTATAACTACGGTGTGGTCAATGGGTATTTTGATTCCGTATCGGCCTTACATGCTTCTCGTGTCGAATTGATCTCATGAAGATAACGTCATGGGCCATCATACCGAAGTGTCCTCCTTGCCCTTACGCGGAGCTGATCAAGTCGGATACCCCCGCCCTTTCGAGCTCGAGGTCGCCCTCGCTCTCGCCGCTTTCGAGGCCTTCGCCCCTCCCGCCTGGCCGCCAAAAGTTTCCGATCACCCTACGGCCGCTCGGTACTTCGCTCCTTCCATCATGAAAGTTTCGCTTATCGGGCCCTCCGCTACCAAAACCCACCAGGTGAACCATCGGCTCGCCTTGGAGACGTTTGTCCTAAGCCCCGAGCGTGAAACGAAAAACCCTGACCACTGGAAAGACCGACCCACTGGGCCAAAGTTCAAATCGGGGCATCCTCATCCTCTCCGCCCACATCCATAAACCCTGACTCGTGTCGCCTGCTAAGGCCCTGCCAGCCTTGAGTTCCGCCGGTCCCATTCCCGGGTCCGGGTCATGAGGCGTAAGGTCCCTTAGGGTGGGGTTAAGCTGAGCAAATGCTGGCTGTCACGCCCCATTACCGTCCCGAACCCGCCAACGGCAGGTTGTGTCACCTTCTCTCGGGCGCGGAAGAGCCGAGGAGAAAAGATCTAGAATCCGAAATCGGGCGGGAGATGAGGACTTTGCTTCTCAATGCCGAACTCGCCAAGCAGCGCTAGCCATTCATTCTAAGGATTCTCGACCAAGAGGTTGAGTGCGCTGCCTGTTGATGAGGCTTTAGCCCTATCTCTCCAAGGGGTCGCCTCCGTAAGTCTCATACCTTATCGTGTCTGATTCCATTTTGTTGGATCAACACTTTCATTGGGTGTTGATTCTGCGGCCGGGTGCGTAGGTGGCTAATTATTTGAAGGGTTTGGGCCAAAAGGCCAAACTAAACGAAGTCATGCCAGCGGCCCGGCCATAATGCGAGGTGGCTTCCTCACATCTTACGGGCCGAGCCGCTGGTCAAGTGCAACAGATGATCATGAGGCAGAGTTCAACCGATGAAGCATACCACACGGGCCCGCGCCGGCCGAGGGTAGGAAGACGAGGCCCTAACAGCCTTGAGGAGCGACCGGCTGCTGCTTCGGAGGTTCAGATGACGTAGCTCTAGCTGCACAAAATGACTTGCTGTAGGCTAGGACGAAATGCACCGGTCCAATATGAACTCAGATGGTTGTGGATGAGCTTCCCCACATCCCAAGGCGAGCTTCGAGCCTTAAGGAAGAACTGCAGTACCATACAGACGACCCGCATGATAAGACGACGCCGCTGGACGAGGCTCAGGTGCGCTAACGTAGGCCGCCAGCCGGCGAATGCCTACGAGGAGTGCCGCGGGCTGTGTGGGGACCTTCATCAGCAAATAACTTTGGTGGCTCAGCGGGACGAAGTTATTGGAAGACTGAGGGTCGAGGCTTGTACTCAATGGGTTTCTGGGTGGCTTGCCTTTCAGAAGAAGGCTGTTAATGCCTATTCCGGCCTGGATTTCAACTTTGACCTTCCTAGCGACGAGGAGGATGAGGGTTCATTCTCTGTTGATTATCTCGAGAATCGCACCCCAAGGCGCCCACCGCCTCTTCACAGCCTACCCTCCTTCCTCTCGATGCTTGATCTCCTGTGCACGTCTTCGCCTGCCCGATGTCGGCTTTTATACTTTTCTTTTTTCTTTTTTTCTTTTTTTTATATATATATTTTTTGTTGGGCTTGGGACCCAAGACATATATAGCCTTTTCCTTAATGAATACTCATTTTTTCACCTTTATTTCTTTCATTTACTTCAGGCTCTTCGTGACCTGCTCGCTTTTGATTTGAATTGACTTCTTTGCTCGCATGGTCTAAATTAAGCGCTGAGTCAGATGTTGAGTTTAAACCGGGTCCCCACGAGGCTCCCGGGCTCTCGAGGCCTTGCGGGTCGAATAGCCTCGAGCCGAACCGACCTCGGGGCTACATGGCCCGAGGTGAGCAATGAGCTTTTCAAATCAGAAGGCTGGGCCTCGACACCGATAATCCCGAAGCCGATTCGACTTCATAGGCCGCAGATACCATGCAGTAGTGGCTGGAGCCAGCCAATGTGAGCCGGGTTCGCCTACCGACGGTCGAGTCGAACCGATTCTTAGGGTCGCGATGGTGATGAGAATGGTCAGCTCTCGTCAACGGAAAGTCGCCGCGGTTCACGGCCGACTACCGAAGTCGAATCGATTCCTAGGTCAGATGGCCTGTAGGAATCGGCCAGCTCGCCAATGTGAGCCGCCGCTTCTGGGCTGGCCGACGTCTCGAGTCGAACCCGATTCCTAGCCGTACGGGCTCGTAGAATGGCCGAGCTCGCCAATGTGAGCCGCCGGGCTTCGCTTCTGGCCATTTGCCTGACTAATCTGAGCTCAGGAGCCTGACGGCCTGTAGAATGGCTGGAGGCTCACACGAGCCACTGGTCTCAAGCCACCGAGGTCTCTCAGGCGATCCGCACCGAGCCAGATCCTGACCAATAGGCCTGGCCCTGAGTCGAAGTAGATGGAACTCCCCGCCAAAGTGAGCCAATGTGCTCCGCGGCCGAGGTTCCGGTGGCGATCCAAACTTAAGCCGATCCTCACCTCAACAGTCGCGCGGGCCCCAGTGGCCGAGTAGATGAACCCCGCCAAAGCAGCTAACAGCCAAAATGAGGCCTTGTAGATCCACTGAAATGATCCCACCAACAAAGCCATGGCTTCAGGCCGAGTAGATGAACTCCGTCGTGCGAGCCACCCGGCCCGCCGCCGAGGCTCAGATGATCCGGTACCAGCCGACCTGACTCAACAGGGTCGCGTGGGCCCCGCGGCCGAGTAGATGAACCCGTCAAAGTGAGCTACCGGCCCGGCGCCGAGGCCTCGCGGGCGCATCCACTCGAGCTGGATCCTGACCAATAGGCCACGCGGCCCGGGCCGAGTAGACGAGCTCGCCAAAGTGAGCTAATGGGCCTCGGCCCAGGCCTCGCGGCGATCCAACCTAAGCCGACCGATCACAGTCGCGGCCCGTGCCGGCAGAAGATGGAACCTCGTCAAAAGGAGCCACCGCGCAGGCCGGCCTCGACTTGGCGGGATTTTCGGAAAGGTGCGAGCCGCCTTTTTAATGCTTGATCCATGAGAATCTCCAAACCAGGCGAATTTCCGAGCGCTTTCGCCAGAGAAATGGCGACTTCATCGCTATGGAGCTCAGGATTGATATTCTTCTTCTTCCTGTGCGTAACTGAAATCCGCGCGAGATTGCCGCCGGTCGACCGTGCCTCACTGGGATCCACCTCAAGATTCCGGTTCCGCCGTCTGACTTCCTCGCCTCAGGAGTTGGGTGTTTTTCCCTAGCCCCCTTTACGAGTTTATGTTTATTCCTACCTTCAGCAATGGAATGTAATGGCAGGCGCTGCATTTCTGTGGCCGCCTCCATTTTCCTGCTCTCTTCTTCTTCCTCCCCTTCGCCTCTTTCTCCTTCTCCTTCATCTCCCTTTCTCCCTTCTTTCTTTTCTTTCCACACCTTTATTCTCCCTTTTCGTTTTTCTTCTTTCTTCCATCTGCTTTCCTCTTCCACACAAATCCCTCCATCCCTTTTCTTCTTCCTCTTTTCCACCTCAAGCTTTTCCTTCTCTTTCTTCCCAGTTTTTTTTTCTTTTTCTTTTTTTTTTTTTTTTGCGGAACTGCGACTGTATACTCTCCCTAAAGATGTAATCGATGACACTACCGATTGTAATTGAATGTAATCTTGATTGGAATAAAGAGAGACTTTTTTCCTTACGGGCTATGAGCTTTCTATTCTATCGTATGCAATTTTTTCCGAGCATTATATGTCCGAGCTGCTTGTGACGCCTAACAAACAATCCAAGAATGGCTCAATCAAGCACCTAAAATTGATAAATCTCCATTTGGGGCATTACAAACCAAGGTCCATCGATAAAAACGTTTTAAGATGTTCCGCATTCCGTATGCCGTGAAAATTCTTCCTCCTCCGTTTGGAGCTCAGAATTGCCTCGGTCTCGACGACTCGAGATACGATGTAGGCCTTCCCGGGCCGGGGCCCAGCTTCCCATGTGGTCGGATTCTTCCCAGTGTGGTTTTTTAAGATTAAATCACCCTGCATGTAGCTCCCGTGGGTTTTACCTCGTCAGAGTACTCGCCTTCCTTTTGGTAGTCTTCTATACGCCTTAGAAAACCCGCTCACGTTTCATCTAAGAGATCCAATTTGCATGGCAGAGCCTCACATTGCGGCTCCCACTATTGCTAACTCGATTCTTGGGGACTTTAATCCGACCTCGATAGGCTATCGCTTTCAAGGCCGCGCTAGGGGCGCACGGTTTCTGTCATTGACTTCAGGTTTGGCCCCCAGAGGGGCCCATATACTCCTGGAGGTATTCTCACCATTTTCCTTTAAAGATCTTCCAATTTGGTCTCTAAAGCGGCCTTAAGGGTTCTCGATGGTGACTTCGCCCATCCCATAGATCACTTGATGCCTGAGACGAGTAATAATTCTTAATTCCGAGCCTCCCAAGATGTAAATCGAATTTGGCGTTGTCAAATTGTTTTCCGTCGTCTCGACACTGTGGCTCTCGATACCAAACTCGGTGATATGATGGCTCGCCACACAAATGGTATCTTCTCGCCTCGCAATGATTTGCCAGCGCTCAACTCAAATCCCACTTGGTGAAGTAATCTATCATGACGATGATGAATTTACATCACCCTTCCTAAGGGCGAGGTCAGAGGTCCAAAAAACCTCAATGGCCGGGAAGCGGCTGGGGGCTCTTGATTAACGCCAAGGCCTACGGAAAGGGAGATTCAAGGTTCCCGGCAGATCTGTACTTTGATCAGGCCTGCATTCATATTATAGCCAGATATCCCCTGGGCTCAAGACCTTTCCTTCCAATGATCGAAATTACGTGATTTACATATACCTTCGTACTTCTCTTAGCACGTATTTGTCTTTCCCCACGATGCACTTAAGGATCGTGTGTGAAGAAACCTCGCTTGTACAAAGCCCCTATGATTAGTGAACCCGCTGACCTGGGCCCTTATATTAATCGGCTTCTTTCGGTCGCCGTAAACGTCCGTCTATTATATAATCCCAACAAAGGTCCATCCAACTCCTCGCCTGACCCGACCGGGCAACCTCCACGCTGCGCAGATCGACAGAGCTCCCAAGTATTCGACAAGTGTCAATTCGCCGAGGTCTTCCCGTAAGGTCAAGCATAACTTTGCCAAGGCGTCGCCGGAGTTCCTCTCGCCTCTCGGCGGACATGTCCGACCGAACCAAGACGAATTTTTTAATAAATCTCGTACCTTTGGAGATATAGGATCATCCTTCCACTTCGCCTCGTAGTGTCTTCTATTTGTCTTACTACCAACCGAGTCACGCGACCTCTAGCCAGTCAATTTACAGTTAATGGGCGCAGGCTGGTTCGCCATGACGCCCTCGCGTTTGTCGGGAGGCTTGAACCGAACTGAAAGTGCGCACTCAATGCCCATTCCTTCCGAGAGGTCGATTAGACTCGTCCGCCTCCTCAGGCATTTAAGGCTCCATCTACGTAGAGTTTCCCAGATGGAGAGGCTGGTCCATTGTTTGAGCGTTTCTGGCAGGTTTCGCAAGGTGAATTCATGACGAAGCCTGGCAAGACTGCCTTTACATAGCTTTTGGCTTGTATCTCGATATCGAACTCGCCAAATCTACGGCCCATTTCATCAAATTCCTTCCGAGGTCTCCGGTTTATGTAACACTTTGCTTCATCGGGTATTCTCGTTGGAACTTCTATGGTATGAGCCCCGAAGTAAGGGTGAGCTCCGAGTCATGGTTACTAAGGCTAAAATTAGCTTCTCCATCCTCGGTACTCTCCTCCGCTCCTCCGTACCTCCCAAAGCCCTACGCACACATAAACCGGGTGTTGCACTCGCTCTTTTGTCTCCGACGAGGACAAATAATGTCGAGAAATCATACTCTGGCGGCATGTAGTGCAAGGAGCTCCCCTTCAACGGACTTTACTTAGAATGGGAGGAGAGCCTCTCAAATATGTTTTCAAAGCCGAGAATGCCCTCTTCACACTTCTCGTATCCCATTGAAAGGCCTTCTTCAGACTTGGTGTTAAAGGTTACATTTGTCACTTGCCCTCGATACTTAACCTACTTTTGAAGCTGCGATCCTTCCCACTGTGCGCTGAACTCTTTATACCCGATGGCGAAGGCATGTCGAAAGCACAGCCTTTATCTTGTCCCTGATTTGCCTCAATTCCTGGTTGACTATGAAACCTAGGAATTTTTCCTACTGATAATTCGAAGGCACACTCCTGGCGATCTACTTCATGTCAGAATTTCTCAAGATCCGGAACGCCCTGGCCGCATGAACTATGTGGAGCTCAGCTGTGGTGGATTTTATCAGCACGTCATCTGCGTACACTCCAGCTAGTCGCGTTTCATTCGTCGAACATCCGATTCACCAACCTCTGATACGTAGCTCCTGCGTTCTTGAGCCCGAACGGCATCACACGATAACAATAGGTTCCCTGCGCTGTGACGAACGAGGTCTTTTCTTGGTCGCCTGGGTCCATACTGATCTGGTTGTAGCCGGAGAAGGCATCCATAAAACTGAGAGTTCATGGCCGCTAGCTGGTATCTATGATTTAGGTCGATTCGCCGCAGAGGGAAACTCGCCCTTCGGGGCACGCCGGTTGATGTCACGGTCATGCGTAGTCGCCACTCTGCCGTTTGCTTTTTTGACGAGTACGACGTTGGCTAGCCATTCAGGATATTCTACCTTCAATCGTCCCGCCCCTCGGGCTGAGTTTGCCGACTTCCCCATTGATGGCTTTTTTTTGCCTTTCTCGACGCCGAAGCCCTCCTCTTTGTTTGATTTGATTAAGGATGGGCCGACGCTCAGCCTCGTGAGAGTGATTACCGTAGGATCACCTCTCCCATGTCCGTTTCCATGCGAAGACTTTGTTCTGCCTTAAAAGGATAAGGAGGTTTTGAGGTCTTTCGCAGGTCTGGAGCCGATATAGGCGCATGTTCAAGGTCGCCGTCCAACAATACGGCTCAGCTCTTTTCTGTGCCCTGTGTCGGAGCGAGCACCTCACAGCGCATGCCTGAGCTCATCCGTATATGTTGTCGACCGTTTCGTTTCATGGATGCCGAGTAGCATTCCCGGCCACTGCTGATCTCCTCGAACCATTCCCTAATCGCTACGTAGGGAACCTTGATCACCTATGTGGTACGGAGGGGATGGCTTTTATCAGATTGAGAGAGGGTCTGCCTAACAATATGTTATAAGCAGATTCCGGCGTCTACGACAGGAATCTTACCGTAGTCGCCGCCTCGGCACGGATCTCCCAAGGTGAGTACCAGTTGTATTGAGCCTAGAGGTAATACCTTTTCCCCAGAGAACCCCGCAAACGAAAGTGCTGGACGTTCCGCTTTCTCCCTTCCGAGCGCCCATTTTATTGAAGCACCAAGATGATATCAGCCTTGAACTCCCGCTGACAATTAGGACCCGATGAACTCGCCTTGTTGGCCACAACCGCACTAACTACCAAAGGGTCGCCATGAGGGTGTCTGCATCCCTCCGCATCTCGAGTCGAGAATGATTTGAAGTGTCGAGTCAGCGGTGAAGTTTAGACACCGCTTGTATTTCCGCCATCTCTCGTTGACCTCGATGCTGGGCGTAGATGGGCCTTCCGAAATGTAGTCAGACTCCTCTCCCCCCGAATCCCCTCCCGAGATTACTTGGATTTCACCCTAGGGGCTGTTGATGTCGAGTCGTCATCCTAGAGGCGGTGGCTGCCGAGGCGGGCCCGGCTCCGAGCTTGGATTCTCGAGGTCGATTTCAAGGGATATGAAGCGCCGGAGGTACCCGCCGCGCCGTATTAAGTACTCATTTCTCTCGAGTTGTATGCGCCGTCCGTGGCGGTCCGTAGGTCCCTATGGAACTCGCAAAGATTGAGTCAGTTTCGGCTGCAGGTCTCGACTTCATTTCCGAGTTGCCACCAGAACTGCTCGCTTCGCACTTCTCGCAGACCTATGATACCGAGGCCGCTAAGGGGTGAAACGCCAGCTAACAACGCCTGCCGCCTTCGGATTGCGGTGATTACGTGTATGACCGAGGTTCCCACGCCTTCGTGACCGCTTCTCCATCCTTCGGTGACCTTCTGGGCCGCTTTGCCCCACGGCTTCCTCCTGCCGCCGTCTGTCCCGCTTTTCTTTATGAGTGGAAGAGCCTCTTCTTGATATGAGGGCTTCACCGCTAATATACTCGCTTTTGCAAGCACCTCACCCATGCTTCTTCGTTTGGGATTTTCGAGACGGAAAACATCAAGTCTTTCGATCGCACTCCTTAAGCCAAAGAATGAATGCGTTGATTCTAACTTCATCTAGTATATCTACCTTTAGAGACTCGGCATTGAATCTTTGACATAAGACTGTGCTTTCACAGCTCGCTTGATGGTCACAGAGATGATAACTTGGCTTTCTATACGTCCCACCCTAACAGTTGAGAGACTAATGCAAATGATGCCTCTCCTAACGAGGAGATCATTTACCTGGAAGCCTATTAAACTATGCCAAGGTCGCCTTTAGGGTGATAAACGAAAGCCTCGCATCACACCGGATATTGATACCCCATGCAACCCATTTGGTTTTCGTAAGTGCTTCGAGATGATCGATCGGATCTCTAACGCCATCGAACGTCTACTCGTGGCATCCCGAATTTCACGAAGAGGGAAGCCAAGCACCTCTACTGGGTGAAAGGTGATTCAATTTGTTGTACCAAGGTATCCATAGTGTCGAGCGCGTCCCTCTTACTACCTCCCTTTCCATATCACGATCGAGCCTGGCCGAAAGCTCTGAACCTCTCGCTCCCATGATAGCCTCCGCTCCTTGCCGAGGGTTGCGAGTTCTTCACCCCCGATATGCCCTCCGAGCGTTGTTCGCCGCCTCCTTTTCGTGGCCAATCGTGGTCCATGCCCCCGGGCTCGATTAGATTCCTCTACTTCTTCTTCAAAGACCTCTGGAATGTCGATTGTGCTGCTCCTCAGGGGGAGGGAAGTTGTAACCTTCCCCGAGTTCGTCATGTTCCCGTGCGCGCTGTATCTACCGCAAGCTTTCGTCTCTAACTCTTCTATCAAGCTGCCGGCTGGTGAGGCGGAGCTGCCCACCTCGCTCTGCGGTTAGCTTGCATTGTTTCTAATGTGCCGAGGTCGGGCCGCTCATAAGGCTCGCCGGCCCTACATCCTTTCGAGGATTAGCGCTGCTTCCGCCAGGTTCCGGAAGCCGATACTACCATCAAGAATCGAAATCGCTATATTTGTGGTAGGACCGCCGTCCCACGTAAGGCGCCAACCGATGATGCTTTTCAACCGACCGGGACGGAGCGTGTTTCGGTCGCTGGGCCTAACCGTGGCCGCCGTGGACCGTCCAAGGCCTGGATCGTAATGGGCCAAGTAGATCGATGCAATGTCGATCTACAAGCCCGACGGGCACCTCCGCAAAAACAAGAAATAAGGGTCGGGCGAGGGCTTCGCCGTGGAGTCGTCCCATGCCTAAGCCGCTTTCCGAGAGAAAGAGACCATGCAGAGTGATGAACGTGGTCGCAGATGAGAGAGCGCGTATCTTCACCGACGGGTGGCCTCAGATTTATAAAGATGTTCTGCCATTTTGACGGCGACAGGATTCATTCCCATTGGATGGGATATTTCCCGTTATTATCGGCAGACGAATTCCTTGCAGCGATATAGAAAGAGCGCTTATTTCTGATAATCTTCCTTCCTATCGGGATCCTATTACGATGAGTCGTTATTATCTTTCTTCCTTATTGATGAGATTGGGTCGGATTTCTGTGTGATAATATAATATCAGGATTATCTATTTCTTATAATCGAGACTTCCCATAATCGGCCTGGGGCTGCTCGATTTGACCTTCATTCCGGGTCGGCACCAAAAGGCCTCGAATGTCAGGCGTGAAAGGCCCGAATGCTTCAATGGGCATGTCTCTCCTTCGGGCTTGAGCTGAGCTGCCCGCGTGCCATCACTGCACTCTTTCTCACCCCCCATGAGCGCCCGCGAAATTATTTTTTAAACCCCATCAAATATAATCGTGTTTTGATCAAATTCGTGTTAACCCACACAACATGTTTAATAAATGAGCTATATTCGTATCAATGCATATAACACAAATTTGACCTATTTTAACCCTTTTGATTATTATGTTAATTAATATTTAACTTAGATTAATCCATTTAATATATTATATTTGTGTTAAATATTGATGAATTATTTATAATTTATATTATTTTAAATTATAAAATTCATAAACGGGTTATACGTGTCGTATCATATTATCCAATTATTAATTAAGTCGTGTTTGAATATATTATTTTTTATTTATTATTTGTGTCGTGTTTGGATTGATGAATACAATAGAATATTTTTTGTTATTGAGTGACCCACGAACATGAATTGTCACCCCTATTCATAACTATACCACTTATGTCACATCCCAAAACCCACCTTAGGGGCATGATTGTCAATTCATACTCTCAAGCCTTCAGTCTGAAGGTTTGAAGTGTGAAACGATACTAACCTTCCTTGTAACTGAATTTTATCCAATTACCAAACACAATTCAAAGTAAATGCACAACTTTCTAAATTCATCAATTCTCCAAATTCAAAATTTTATGCCGACAAAAAAATTATTTCTAAATATCTAAATCTCAATTATGAATCTCATATAAAGTTGTTCAGAATATAACAATATTTGGGATCTCCCAAATCTAACTTTTTACTAATATAAAAACGAATGTTATTATCCAAGTGACTTTCTCAATTAATTTTTAAAACCCAACATTTCATATAAACATGAACTTATCAGTTCAACATGATCCAACATAAAATTCTAATCAAATCCTAATGATAACGTATCCACAACCTAGTCATCACTCATCGCGAAAACTAAAAGTACCTAAAAATATGTCAACAAATGGGAGTGAGCTTGAGGATCAATAAGAAATACTAATACATTTTCATGGATCAATAAGTTTTCAATCATATAACAAATAGGATATGTTTTTCATCAAAACTTTTGATTCAAAAATAAATTGAAACATTAAAAAATTTACTTCAAAACATTCTCACATCCATTTCAAATCAATTGCATATCAAATGTGATCCAAACAATTTCATATCAAATTTCGATTCAAACACTTTCATATCAAAGTCTAAAATCAAATACATTTCAAATATATTTTTATCTGGTCATCAAATATCGAATGGTGTCCAGCCATGTGGGACTTTCAAATGGATGGCTAGCTGCAAATTGTTCCTTTTAAGGTGGACGGAATCAAACACTACTAGTACTAGTAACCTGTAATCGAAACCCCTAAAGGTTGGGATTCAAATCAATTACATTTGCCACAAAGGAATGTAAAGGTCAATTATTATTCCCATTGACAAAGGTCGAATAATGTCAACTATTATTCTCGTTGACATGATTGAACTAACAAGAGTCAAATATTTCATACAAATATTCAAACCACAAAACATCATATTTTTCACATTTCTTTCATAAACATAACAAAATCCTCAAAATACTTTCGATGCAAGGTTGGGACCGCGGATGGATGATCCGTTTAGGTAAGTCAAACATGGGTTCGGGGGTAGTTTTCTTCTTGGGCCAAAATAGGTTATGGACGAATTTTGGAGATTTTCTAAGTTAAGAAAGGTGAATTTATGGTATATAAGGAAAGGGTATTTTAGGAAGGTTTTGGTAGTATGGAACAAGATTTGGAAAGTTTTGGGTTGAGGTTGAAAATATGTTGGTGAAAGTTTAGAGAAAAGATGAGACGGTGATGGAGCAGAGTTTGGTGATACAGTGGTTACTTGACGGCTTAATAAAACGACCACACAAGATGGATGATGGAAGTGAAGGCGCCACAATCAACTATGGACTCAAGCTCATTGATAGTTCCGACAAAGACTCCTCGCCACCAAGGAATCCACCAAGGTATGAGAAGCCACGAACTCGTCCCCAAGGGAATCCACCCAAGAGAGCAAGAGAACAAGAGAATTTTTTTAAAAGAGAAATTGAGGTCAATATTGCAATCCTCAATCGATTCAAAGACATGATAGGCGTATATAGCTCCTTATTGCTTAACAAAAAGTTCACTTACTTTTAACTGCAAAGAAACTCTAAATTACAAAACAAACTCTACTTTAACAGTGAAAACTTTCTTAAATTACAAAAAGCAACTCCTAAAAGAAAACTTTCTAAAATAAATAAAGCAAACTTTCTTAAAATAAATAAACCAAATCTTCCTAAAATAAAATAAATGAAATCTTTAAAATAAATAAAGCAAATCTTCCTAAAATAAATAAAGCAAACTTTTCAAAATTAATATGGCAGTCGTGGTTCATTCCAAGCTCCTCGACCACGTTTTTTGCCTTCCAAGTCTAAATGAGGTCCAAAAAGTGAGTTTTTACATGTATTCACGCGTCTCGACCTCCTTAATCCAATTCTTCAATACCTAGGGCTGAATTCCCAATGTTTGGTGTGTGTTTATAGATGCTCCCGCATCAAACCCCTATAGTTTGAAAAGACTGGTCTCTCAAGTCTTCACCATGATAAGGCCTCAAATCCTTAACCTTGAGAATGTAGGCAAGATATTGCAGCCACCGACAATTAAAGTTCCTTGTAAGCATTCTTTATGATCTTCCTTTAATAATCTCGAATAACCATCTATTCTTGTGCACAACTCGAACACCTCTTTTTTTTTTCGGATAAGTAGAACACCTCTTTATCATGTGTAATCGAATCCATCCCTCCTGGATCAAATACTCGCCGATAACCTTCATATGCTTGTCTTTCATATTGTTCCACTCTCTTTGCCCTTTGTCAATCTTTGCTTCCTCATGAATAAAAATGTTGTTGAAAGCTTGGCACCAAACACATACTCCAAGATCCATCTTTTCATGCACCAACATAGGGGAATCCACATAGGAAGCTTTCACTCTCTCGAATGCCCTTTGTCAAGAAAATCAATAACTCAGTTTTAAACTCTTCATGCCCTTAGGGCTCTTCATGTAGGCTAGCTTATTAGAAAAACCAAACCTCATTGCATTTAGGTCTATTTGATGTTGAATACCCTCATAGGTGGAAAACCGTGTGGTATTTCTTCAGGCATTACATCAACAAATTCTATAATCGATTTTGCTTCTCGTGAGAATTCCTTTCACTTTCTGCTTCTTCAACAACCAAAGTCGTCGCTTCTGAAACATCTTTGATTTCTAAATCAAAATTCGAACAGAGTGAACTCCTTCTCCTCATCTTCTTGAAATGGTTAGATTCACTACTTCTTCAACATCCAACTTATATTTTGACAAGAGGATTTGTTCTCATTGTCTTCTCTTGACACAGGTTAGATTCGATCACTTGTTCAACATCTTCTCCTTTGGCTTCATCTTCTCAATTAAGGCAATCGCTCAAGCTAGGACATTCGTGAATCACACGCCCCAACCCTTGGCACTTAAAACACGTCTTTGACTTAGAAGCCAATTCTGTAGTGTCACCTCTTACTCGAGTGTGGGTAGTTTTCCTACCACTAGGATTCCAAGAATAGAACCCTCAACAAACCCTTCTTCATTAGCCACACTCTTAGTCAGAGCAGAGTTTCCATACTTTTTTTAGTCCCAACTTTCAAAGCAAGTTTCATCACATCTTGAAGACTATATGGTTGCAAAAACAACTCTAAAGCAATACTAATCTCAAACCAGCAATGTGGTAGTGCGTGGCTATGCATATTTCCTCGGCCTCTGTAAGTCTCCTTTGATAATCAAGTTTACAAACTTAGCTCGAATATTCCTCCACACGATCGTCAATTTCGACTTTAAGGAAGATATCTGGCGATAGTGGAAGGGAAGATACTTCCTTTTAGTTCTTTCTTCATCTTTTCCTTAAGTTTCACCTTTCTTCTTTGTCATCTCTCCTCGACGTTGTCTTTTAAATTTTTCCCCACCAAAAAGAAGCATTCTCAGATCTCTGATAAGCCACCAATTCCCACCTTACTTGGGACTATAATATTCAAAGACACGCTCGACTCCAGATAAGCCAATCCAAGAAGTCATCGCATGCATTCTTCCTTCAAATTCGAATATCAAACTTTGGATTGAATCCGAACTTTCATCATTATTACGCTCTCATAGTAATCATCATCACAGACGATCTTCATACTTCCTCCATAATCATATTCTCTTTGAATGCTTGTCTTCTAGCTTCAAGGCCTTCAAGTAATTCGAACTCGCTAGGCGGCACAATTCCCTGCCAAAACTTTCATCACCTTCACCTTCTATGGAGGTCTTTGACGCCATAAGATCATCATTGATAGTCATCTGCTTTGTAGACGCTTGAACTACGATTCAAGATCAGCAACAAGCAGAATGGGGATTGAGAACTACTGAACCATGATTAGGACTCTGTCTCCGAACTAAGAATACCTTTAGCTTATGATCGCCCATCAACTGAGCCTGATACCACTTTGATGCAAGGTTGGGACCGTGATGGATGATCCGTAAGTTTAGGTAAGTCAAAATATGGGCTCGGGGGGGTAGTTTTTTGGGCCAAAATAGGTTATGGACGAATTTGAGATTTTCTAAGTTAAAGGTGAATTTATGGTATATAAGGGAAAGGGGGTATTTTTAGGAAGGTTTTATAGTATAACAAGATTTCGAAAGTTTTATTGAAATAAAATATGGTTGGCAAAGTTTAGAGAAAAGATGAGATGGCGATGCAAAGAGAGCTCAGCACAAGAGTGGTTACTTACCGGTTTAATGAACATCCACTGATGGATGATGAAGTGAAGGCGCCACAATCAACTATGGACTGGTTGGATTGGATAAGCCGACAAAGACTTCGCCACCAAGGAATCCACCAAGGTATGAGTAGTCACGAACTCGTCCCTGGGCTGAATCCACCCAAGAGATAAGAGAACAAGAGAACTCTTAAAAAAGTGAGAAACCGAAATATTATTAAACTTGAACCGATTTTCAAAAGACTACATTAGGGGTATATATAGCCCCATACTTTCTAAATCAAAAGCAACTTCCACTTTAACTAGAAAAGAAACTTTCTAAATTACAAAAACAACTTCTACTTTAATCATAAAAAAACTTTCTAAAATTACAAAAAGAACCCTAAAAGAAAACTTTCTAAAATAAATAAAAGAAACTTTCTAAATTAAATAAACCAAATCTTCCTAAAATAAATAAAGCAAACTTCTAAAATAAATATTGAAATCTTCCTAAAACAAATAAAGCAACTTAAAATTAATACTAGCCTCCACATCATGGGTTTGTCCAAGTCCGACCACGTTTTTTGCCTTCCAAGGCCCAAACGACATTCAAAAGCGAGTTTTTACATGTATTCACGCGGCCTCACCTCCCTAATCCAATTCTTCAATAATTAGGGCTGAATTCCCAATGTTTGGTGTGTTTATAGATGCTCCTGCATCACTTTCATGCAAATTCTCTATTTGATCCATGAACAATCAAAGAAATAAAACAAATCAAACTTTTCCTCATTCAAATTACATAAAAGACAAATAAATATATTTTTCGAAAAAGACTATATAGATAATCTTTACGAAAAAACATATAAAATATTTTCTTTGGCAAAAGTTGTATTAATATCTCTTACCTCAAAAGAGTACTCAAAAGCTTTGAAAGATCATTCCGAAGAATTTCACCTCAATAAAATATTTCTCCTAAAATAATAAGGAATAAACTATCATCTTGACTTATTTATTCTTAAAACTTTCCTAATTTAATATTCTTAACAATGATATTATTTTAAATTTTTTAATCCATAATAATAAAAGTTAATGTAAATATTTTATAAAATTTGTGATTTATAAAGTTTATTTTATCAACATGATTTTTTTGTTCACCTCAAATATATTGACAACTTTTCAAATGCTAACTATTTGAATTATGTAATTTTTCAAATTTTATAAAACTCATATTTCTTTCTGATCTTATTTTAATAATTTATTTATTTATTTGTTTTTATGTTCTTAATTCGATCTAAATCTTTTACTAGAAAGAAATAATATTAATAAATATTTTATAAATTATATTATTACACAAAGATTTCCATCTAGTCTTTTTTACTCTAACAACAATTATCATATTTCTGATAACAAGTATTATTAACAAATCTTATTTCCTATAATTGCTCAATAATTACTCTAATCATATTCCTTGTCTAAATAAATTTTCAATTCTTAATAAGATATTTACTTGCCAAAATACATAATATTTTCAAATACTTATCACATACATATATTTATAAAAATTTAGCATTTTCAAATTTATCTTATTTGTTTATTATTATTTTCTTTCAAAAATTATCCTCAAATATTTGTTTCTTTTTTTTTTCTAAAATAAATCTTGAATATATAAATATTTATTCTTTTTTTTTTTTCAAGCATCCGCTACACGAATTTCCTGCATTTATACCTAAGTTTTCAATACTTATTTTATGAAGTGTTTTAGGGTTCATATATATATATATATATATATATATATATATATATATATATATATATATATATATATATATATATATATATATATATATATATATATATTTATATTTATATTTATTTATTTAATAATATTATTCATAACAAGAACTTTTTTGTTTTTTTATCATATTCCCCTTTAGTCTTTTCACTTATATCAATCAAAATCATACAAACATATCATTTTGACTTTTCAACCTACTTTCCACGCTCTTACCATTCATCTCTAAAATTCCCACTTATATAAATTTTTTTTTTGTTTTTTTTTTTTCTTAATGTGGTCTATTACTTCCTTTTTTTTGCTAAATTGTTTCTACTTTTTCCCAAACTCAAAGCCTACTCATTACTATTTCTCTTTTTTTCTCATTCACAAACTCCATGTATTATGGTATGGTTTCACCTTTTTTCTTTCTTTTTACCTTTTAATTCTTCTACTCAAAGCAATTCTATACAGATATCACTAACTATTATTTTGTTTTTATTCATTTTTTTAAGAAAGCTAGTGTGTAATATAAATTTAACTTTTAGGGTTTGATCTAAACTTAAAGAAAATTAAAATAATCTACATAAAAGAATTCTAAAAAATAATATGGAAATATCTTATCTTTCAAATTCCTCTTTCAACCCCAAATTCAAGCCTAGGTTTGATCTAAAATCAAACAAAAATTAAAATAATCTACATAAAAAAATTCTAAAAAAATAATAAGGGAAATATCTTATCTTTCAAATTCTCTTCTTCAACCCTAGATTCAAAGTCTTAGGTTTTCTGATTCTCTTGAAATCACTTCTTCAAACCCTAGATTTGACGACTTTTGTTTTCCATTATATTGGATTTTAGAATTGGGTCACCCGAAATGGGTCCATGACCCAACTCATTTTTGAATTTAAAAATGGCAATTAAGGAAGTTAACTAGCAGTTAATAAAAAATAAATAAATAAATAAATATACAAAAATCTCTCTCATTTTCTCTAAGAAAATATACTGCACTCTCATCTCTACCACAGAAGAAGAATTTTAGATTGTGAAAGAAAAGTGGCATTTCATTGTAATTTGCCGTTATCTCGATCCAGCGTTGAAGCAAACAAGATCTCCATATTCCGCCGCTTACTTTCTCTGCATATCCATTATCTCTATAATTTATCACAACATCGTACGTGTTTCATTCCCTGTTTACTTTCTGGTATCGATAAAAAAATGCCATATTTGCACATCTCTTATAATTATCTCTATATTGACATTTATGGTATATAGAGATTATATGGAATATAGAAATGTAGTTTTCAGTTTTCTGCATTTATGGTAAAAGCATTCATGATAAAAAAATAGTAACTTCTGCAAAAGCCATAAAATATTACAAGTTTTATTGCCCAATGGAGGAGAAGTCGTTTGACCACTAGGCTCACGGCGGACCACATTAGGGCCGTCCACTGCCCATGAATACATACGTGCTTCGTCTCATCACTGCCCATGACCAAGTTTTTTTTATTATTTTTTGTTGATATTTTCTCGTATATCGTGAACGTTTTTTGTTTCTGGGTTTCTTTCTGATACAAAACGGATATGAAATATATCTGCGCAAAGATGTAATGAGCAGACGTAATACAAAATGTAATGGATTTTGTATATCAGTTTTACCACTGGTATCATTAGAACAAGGATGCAAGGTTCAGAAATTGGGGATATCTGCATATGAAATATCAGTTTCTGCCTTTCTGGGTTAGTGAAATATATCTACCAGTTTTTTTTTAAATATATGCCCTTGATCCAGTTATATTTTTTTTTGTATTCTTCAGGCCCACTGTATATGAAATATCAGTATCTGCTAGTGGAAATATATCTACCAGTTTTTTTTAAATATATGCCCTTGATCCAGTTATGTTTTTTTGTATTCTTCGGGCCCACTGTATATGAAATATCAGTATCTGGGTTAGTGAAATATATCTACCAGTTTTTTTTTTTAAATATATGCCCTTGATCCAGTTATATTTTTTTTGTATTCGGATATAAAATATAAAAACTGAAAGCAGTTTTAAGTT
The DNA here is from genome assembly GCA_016808115.1 of Tetrastigma voinierianum. Taxonomy (NCBI): domain Eukaryota; kingdom Viridiplantae; phylum Streptophyta; class Magnoliopsida; order Vitales; family Vitaceae; genus Tetrastigma; species Tetrastigma voinierianum. Next base: position 96,672 of record JAEQBH010009106.1, on the reverse strand, counting down.
TAAACTGAAAGCAGTTTTAATTTAAAATATAAAATATATATAAATATATATAAAACTAAAAGCAGTTTTAAGTTTAAAACTGAAAGCAGTTTTAAGTTTAAACTGAAAGGAGCTTTTATTTATATATATATATATATATATATATATATATATATATATATATATATATATATATATATATATATTTAGATATATATGGGATTATATAAAATATAATCTGGAATTTGTATAAAATATGAATTGCATAATCCAGATTGTATAGTAATATTAATAAAATATACAAATTTTTATTATTTTTTGTATATTTTAGTAAAGAATGAATTACCATTATTCTTATCAAAATAAGTGATAAAATAATATACTAATAGTTGTTTAAATTAAAATTTATATGGATTTACAATTGGTTAGTTGGACATTACTTTTGTGATTTCTTCGTGCAATTATTATTTTGGGTGAATACTGAGTTTTTTTTCTCGTATATGTACGTAAAAATAATGGTTAGACTCATTTGCACACTCACAGTCATATGGACTTATGCAAAGATTAGAAGTCATTAGGTCGATCGAAAGCTCAAAATCTCTCTAAACTTAATCCAATGGGCTTTTAAGGAAGACTTTATACATCTTATGAATTATATAACTGCCTTCAAAAGCCTCGGGCACTGATTTGGTGATAACTCAAAGATGAGTCCTGAATCTCGGATGAAATTGTACTTGGTAAACGCTTACCAACCCTATTACCAAATATATTCTAGATTTCTACAATAAAGCAAATCATTTAAACAAACAAGCATAACTCCTCATTGCTCACAAGTTTGTATCAGTCTACTTGAAAAGTCTAAATGTGAAAAGCGTGAACTTAGGATTCGCAAACATTACCTTAAAAATTACTCATAATCTTCCCGATATAAAGAATAAAGCCCAAGATTAAGTTTCCTAAAGAGCCAAATAATAGATTCATTAGCTCACTTCCGCTAAGTTCGACGCTTGTAAATATTATGGATGTTTAATATTTCATTAACTTTGTAGTTGATTGATATTTTATATATATATATATATATAAAATATAAATATTCAATTTATTTCTAGCAATTTTGAGTTTGTTTTCAATATTTATGGATTTATATTAATTTTATGATAATTTGTGTACTTGAAATTGCATGCGTTATGATAATTGCCTTATACTATTCTTAATTAATTTGGCTTAGTGATAGTCTCACATTAGGGATTTAGATGATGATTGAAACATAGTGGACCTTGATTCTAAACCCATGTGAGTTATTTCTAAATGACAATTTAGAGACTAGGTAGATATATGTGTATGGATGAAACATTAATATCGTGCAATTTATGTGTCTTGATCAGAGAACTCATATTTCAACATAATGTCTTCTCGTATCCAAAAAACATTATCGATGAGCTTAACAAAGGCAGTGAAAAGCCAAACGCGAGCACTATGAGATTGCTACGTAAGATTCAATATGTGCCGGAAGAGCGTTAAGCCTTTCGAGGTACTATCATTGTACCGGATGAGCCCGAGGCGTGGAATACGACCCAACATAAAGGGACCGAGGCTTATGAAGCCCGGAAGCTTAAAGAATTCTCTTAGCTCGATAACGCAAGAGTTCAAAGAGTATGGAAAATGATATCATGCTATAGAATTCAGAATTATGACTTGGCAATGGACATGTGGTCCGCTTTAAAAAATAAGTTTGGGTTACATCAAGAACTAAACCTCGCATCACTCACGATCAAATTTGAGACACCCAAAGAATCGGGATCATACAATGAAAAGCATTTACGTGAGTCATTAAATATGACTGTGAGTTAAAGGACACCTGTCATGTGCTGACCGACGAGCAACAAGTCCAAATCAGAATTCTCTCCTTGCCTCGGGCCTCGGGAGCATATGAAGATGCATTTGACCCACAACGAAACATCCTAACACCGATGATGGGTGCGCCCATCTCAGCCAGAAGAAGAGAACTGGAATCTCTCCAAACTTAATACTAATGTGTATAATGGCCGCACCCAGCTCAAGAAAAGCGCAGGCGAAAGCGCATTTGGCAAGGGTTCAAAGACAAAAAACAAGAAGAAAGCTCACGCCTAACAAGAAACATGGCAATGACCAACACAGAAAGGAAAACGTTTCTTTCAAGAAGAAAATACGGCCAAGATCAAGTGTCAATTGTAATACCAAAGGGCATTTTTGCACGGATTGCCCTCGAACTGCTGTATTGCATTTGGCCATACTAAAGTTAGTGAACTTTCAAGGTAGTTAGTTCTCGTTTTTCTACCGTATACATATCCTTTGTGTGGATTGTAGACCTGTAAGCAACGGACCATGTAGCGAAGGATAGAGAGACTCTCGTGGAATTTCGCGAATACCACATGGAGCAAAGTGGATCTATGTGTGGGAAACAATGCAAAGAAAGGTGTGCTCAAGTGATAGCACTACGTGCTAGTCTTCGCGAGGTGGCCGAACTCTTTACTATTGCATGATGTCTCCTTATGCTCCGCATGCTCACGAAATTTAATTTCAGTGTTTGCTATGTTAAACTAGGTTTAATATATCTTGCTAAGAAACAATATTGAATTGTCTCGTAGAACTACTCATTATGGATCCTGCTATGTAATGAAATGGTTTTATTGTCATGGATACCATTATTATGAATGTAATTTGAGTAATTCTGCGATAACATGCCTTCAAGATAATTCGAGCTTGATGTGAATTTATGGCATGCTCAGCTTGGCCATATTGGTCAAAATCGAATAGATAGGCTAGTTAAACAAGGGCTACTACCTAATTATGACAAAGTAGATCTGTTTACTTGTGAGCACCGCCCTCACACGGGTAGTTACCGTAAAACCATTTCGTAAAGGAACCAAGCAAACTTCCTTTGCAATCAGTCCATTCCACATATGTGGTCCAATGAATGAGAGCAAGGTACTGTAGCATTTTAACAAGCATTACATGATTATACTCGCCTGGTATTGTCTATTTGATAAATCATAAAATCGCAGGCAATAAGTTTCCAAAGCTATAGTATGAGTTAGCTCAGGAATCACCTCAGATAGAAAAAATTAAAGCATTAAGAACCGACGAGGTCGAATATTGGTCTCGATCGCTTTAGACAACTATGTGATGAAAAGGAATTCAACATCAATGACTATTCCCAAGGACTCTACAACAAAATGGTGTTGGCAGAGAGAAGAAATAGAACGCCCTTGAAATGGTTAGGCCCATTTATGGCACAGCAAATTCGCTTAAATCACTGGGGTGATGTACCATTAACTCCGCTACATTTATCCTAACTCGTGTGCCTAGCAAGTCGCTCCTACTACTCCATATGAGTTATGGACAAACAAAACCCGACCTGCAAGGGTTTTAAGACCTTGGGATGTGCTGGCCTGAGAAATAACACACACTGCACCCATGAAACTGTGTGCCCTGGCAAATGCATCTATAAGATACTTTAACATTCGAAAGTGTATGTGTTTATAAGGGAACACACAGCTGGAGTCTCACGTAATTTGAATCACGAGATGTCATCACATTCTTAGAGAATGATTTCTAACAAGGTGATATCAATAAAGACTTGTCTTTCTATGAGACCATGATTTTGATCAAGACTCACTTCATCTCAACGGGAGCATTTTCTGTAAACATGTTTCCAACTCCAAGTGCGAATGATAATGATCTTGATCAAAATAGAAGTAATCCAAATGGAGTACTCAAACACTTTAAATGATCCCCATTCAAGTGGGGAGCACCTGAGGATAATAGGAGGAACTGCTCTTCAGAACCCAAATTGCGACGTAGTGGTAGACAAGGCATTCCTCGTCGTCGCTTTGACATCAGGTGGTGAAACCTTTCAGAGCATTACACAAGATGAAGACGAGCCAAGTGAAACGTCACACAGAGGCTCTCTGCCCCGAGTAAGAAAAACTGACAAAAGCAATGGAGGAAGAAATGGAGTCTATGAGATCAAATCAAGTTTCAGAACTCGTTGATCTTCCAAAAGACGCAAGGCCATTAGGAATAAAAATGGGTTCTCAAAATAAAGCAAAGGTCGACGGCACAATTGATAAATATAAGGCTAGACTAGTAGCCAAGCGCGCAAGCACACAACAGAAGGAATAGATTATGAGGAAACTTTTTCTCCCGCTGCGGAGATTCACTCAATTCGCTCTGATACTAGCTATCGAGCGTATGGATCTCACCATCAAATGGACGTAGTGACAACATTTCTCTTAAAATGGTGATTTAGGATTTGAGGAAATCTATTATTACAAAGAAATTGTAGGTTTTGTTTCGAGAACCAAGAAATAAAGCTCTCATAGACTTTGAACCATATACGGCCTAAAGCAGCCTTCAAGACACAATGCAGATATCTGCTTCAGTAATACGATCATATTAAATGGTTTTATTATGATTGACCTAAGATCATCAGGTATATAAAAAGATCCATGGACAAGTTTATAATTATGTCATTATATGTTGATGATATACTTATAGCTGGTAATATCAAGGAGTATATCAATGAAATTAAAGGATGGTTATTATCCAATTTCGAGATGGAAGATATGGGTGAAGCTGCTTATATTCTTGGAGTTAAGATCTCCAGAGATCGTTCAAAGAAATTATTGTCTCTGTCACAAGAGCCGTACATCAATAAGAGATCCTTAACGATTCCAAAGATTCCAAACCCATCGATACTCTTCTATCGCTAAAGGTGAAGGTCTTAGCCGAAGAATGTGTCCTAAAACCTACAAGAAGAAGAGTATATGAGGAAAGTTCACTATACAAGTGCGGTTGGAAGTCCTGATGATGTTTAAGATGTGTACAAGACCTCGATATTTGCTTCGCTGCATGGTAAGCCGATATCAATCTTGTAACCCAGACTGGAAGACATTGGAAAGCAGTTAAAAGGATACTAAGGTACCTAAAAGGAACTGCTACTTATTCATTGTGTTACGAAGGAAATGATCTGCAATTGAAAGGCTACACTGATGCTAATTGGGGAGGAGACTTAGATGAGAGAAAGTCTACCTCTGGGTACATCTTCTTACTCAACAATGACGCTATATCATGGAGTAGTAAGAAGCAATCCGGCATAGCCTCATTCACAATGGAATCGACTCAGAGCTTTTCCGCCGCAAGATAAGAAGCATCAGGGCTCAAAAGCTTTTTGATCACTTCAGTGTAAATGCTAAAAGTGCCGATTCAGCCTTAGTGAACTCCGTGATAGGGTCAAGCAGCAATAGCATACACAAAACCCTAAGTATCATGGCAAAAACTAAAACGACATAGATATAAAGTATAACTCAGAAAAGACATGGTTGCACACAAGAAGGTGAACATGAAGTATATCCCCTACGCGTGAAATGGTTGCAGATCCCTTGACAAACCGGGACTCTCGAGATATATATTTATAAAGCATGAAATCTCAAGGATTGCGTAGAATATGATATACTTTAATGTAATGTTTCAACAATGTTCATGTTGTATTAATGTTCAAATAATAAATATGTTTGTTATAAGCTCATATTATGTGTGAGTGTTTATTTTTTATTCACTCTCGATTTATTGAAAAGTATGTCGATGATAAAGAGATTAGCCCTCTCATTAATTCGTAATCGCTCTCATTGTAATTTTAGTAGTCGATGAGACGAGACAATTTTAAGCTTATTATCTAAGTGATAATCGAGCCAAGCTTAAAATATGAATGTCGCTCTGTTAACAAACAAGATGAGATCTTATTAAAAGATTGTAAGTGAATTAATAAAAAATTCACTTTATCCTGGCCTATGTTGCCGTGATTTGGGTTCTAATGAACATGGTTATGAGACAAGAGAACTCAAGTTAGACATTAAGAATGTTTGAACCATTATCTGTACGGTATTAATACATTACATAAAGACACACTCCATGGGAAAGGAGAAAATACCGTAGCACGTGTTTCATACCATGTGTGCAAATTATGACCAATAAAGGTAATCAAAGCTCAGATCTCAGCTTTGATGTGTGAGACCTTTAAGGAATAAGAGCCTTATATTTATACTCCTTATGACTCTACTTAATTTAAGACTTAATTTAATACTTGCTATTTTAGAGAGTGTTACCAAAGGACTATGAGAGATCTCGCCTAATCTGGCACCACCGAAAGCAAATTAAATGTTAAGAGATTTGAGAAAAGAGGAAGATCATTAAACGATCACATTTTGTTTATATTCACGCAGATACCAATTATGAAAGGTCTATACTGTGAATATAGTATATGATATAAGGTGATTGAGATCGCTTTGATTTGAATGTGATAAAATGATCTAGGATACTCGTATACTTAAGTCTACTCATGATCTTTTGTTTGTCGAGAAGCTATATATTCCTAATGTATGTATATGAAAGAGCTCGAAGTATGCCGTCACACGATCTATTTTTCTTGTATGAATTGGTGTAGAGCATAAGAGATGATGTTCTCTTTATATGATATTAAGAGAGAGCATGATCCCATTTTGTGCGAGTGGGAGATGTTAGGATTTTAGAGTCAATACCCAAATGGTCCATGACCCAACTCATTTTTGAATTTAAAATGGCGCTAAGGAAGTTAACTTTAGCAAGCACAAAAATAAATAAATAAATAAATATACAAAATCTCTCTCTATTTTCTCTAAGAAAATATATCGTGACTCTCATCTCTACCACAGAAGAAGAATTTTAGATTGTGAAAGAAAAGTGGCATTAAGTTGTAATTGTCGCTATCTGATCCAGTGAAGCAAACAAGATCTCCATATTCCGTTGTTTACTTTCTCTGGTAAGTATCCATTATCTCTATAATTTATTTTCAACACATTATTTCATGATCAAGAGATGGAGGCTATGCAGAGTGTGACGCCCCAAAACCCGGGGTGATGCAGGAGCATCTATAAACACATCGAACATTGGGAATTCAGCCCTAATTATTGAAGAATTGACGGAAGCGCCGCACGCGATCATCACATGTGAAACTCCTTCGACCTCATTCGGGGCCTCGTAGCGCAAAAACGTGGTCGACTGGACAAACCCCATGAGCCTCGCCATATTTATTTTAGTAAGTTTTTGCTTTATTTATTCAGAAAAGTTTCGTTTTATTTATTTTAGAAGATTTGCTTTATTAATTTTAGAAAGTTTCATATTTATTTGTAGAAGATTTGCTTTATTTATTTTAGAAAGTTTTCTTTTAAGAGTTGCTTTTGTAATTTTAGAAAGTTTATTTTCCTAGTTAAAGTAGAAGTTGCTTTTTGTAATTTGTGAAAGTTTTGCTTTCCAGTTAAAATAGAAGGCTTTTGATTTATACGCTATATATACCCTAATTTAGTCTTTCGACAACTGGCCCAAGTTTAATAATATTTTCGATTTCTTAAGAGTTCTCTCTTATTCTCTTATCTCGGGTGGATTCCTTGAGACGAGTTCGTGGCTTCTCATACCTAGGGTGGATTCCTTGGTGGCGGTCTTTGTTCTGGGCTTTTATCAACCCGCCATACTGGACGTGGCGCCTTCTACTCCATCATCTATCTCAGGTGGATCGCTTCATTAAACCGGTAAGTAACCACTCTTGTGCAAACTCTACTTTCCATCACCATCTCATCTTTTCTCTAAACTTTCCATAACCATATTCTCAACCTCAACCCAAAACTTTCCAAATCTTTGCTCCATACTACTAAAACCCTTCCTAAATACCCTCCCTTCTCCTTATATACCATGGGAATTCACCTTCTTAACTTAGAAAATTCCAAAATTCGTCCATAACCTATTTTAGCCCAAGAAAACTACCCTAAACCCATAAGCCTTGACTTACTCTAAACTTCCTCGGATCATCCATCACGGTCCCAACCTTGCATCAAAGTGCATCGTGAGCTCATGGATCGATGGCTGACCTGGCAAACTAAACTACAGTTTTATGCTAGAGACAAGATCTCTAGATACGGTTTGAGTCGTTCACTAGCCAAGGAAGATAAAGGTATGTATGTACGAGACTATGATTATCATGGGAGGTATGATTGCTACTACCAGAATGAAGATTACTATAAGAGGCATGGTAACTATGATAGTTATTTTAGATAAATCCAAAATTTAACATTCCTGTAATCCTATATTAAAAGATTTGATCCTGATGATTTTCTTATCATTTTTAATATGGTGGAGCATGTCTTTGAGTATTATGATTCCCCTGAACGTGAAAAAGTGAAGTTGGTGGCTACAAAGATGTGCAAGAATGCTTCTATTTGGTGGAAAAACATGAAGAGACAACGTGAAAGAGATGGTAAAAAGAAGATTCAAACTCGGGAGTTATTAGAAAGAACTAAAAGGAAAGATTCCTTTAACTACCGCCAAGACATCTACCTCAAAAAATTTAACTTTTGCATAACGGATTTGAGTGTGAGGAGTATTCGGCTAAGTTTGTAAACTTGATTATCAAAGGAGACTTGCAAGAGGCCGAGGAAATATGCATAGCCCACCACTACATTGCCGGGGTTTGAGATCCGCATTACAGCTATTTTTTTGCAACCATATAATAGTCTTCAAGATGTGATGAAACTTGCTCTGAAGGTTGGGACTAAAAAAGTATGGAAATCCTTCTACAACTAAGAGTGTGGGCTAATGAAGGGTTTGTCAGAGGGTTCTAAATTCTCGAATCCTAGTGGTACGAAAAACTACTCCCACTCAAGTAAAGAGCTACACTACAAGAATCAGCTTCTAAGTCAAAGACGGTTTTATGCCAAGGGTCAGCATATTGATTCCGAATGTCCTAACCAAAAGCCGCTGCCTTTAATCGAGGAAGATGAAGCCAAGGAAGAAGATGTTGAACAAGGATCGACCAACCCTACGCCCAAGCAAGGCCGACGAGAATAAATCACCGCCGTCAAAATCTAAGTCGGATGTCAGCAAAGAGTCGAATCTAACCATATCCAAGCAGTTATTATGGTAAGAGTTCACTACCGTCAAATTTTGATTTAGAAATCAAAGATGTTTCAGATGCGACGACTTTGGTTGTTGAAGAAACCGAAAGTGAAAAGGAATTCTCACTAGAAGCAAAATCGATTATAGAATTTGCTGATGTAATGCCTGAAGAAATACTCACACGGCTTCCACCTAAGGAGGGGTATTCAACATCAAATAGACCTCATACTGTGCTTGGTTTTTCCTTAATAAGCTAGCCTCTATGAAGAGCCCCTAAGGAGCATGAAGAGTTTAAAACACAAGTTGATGATTTTCTCGACAAAGGGCTTGTCTAAGAGAGTGAAAGTTCCTATGTGGTTCCCACTATGTTTGCGCACGTAAAAAGACGGATTCGAGTATGTGTTTTCATCGCAAGCTTTCAACAACATTTTTATTCAGCGAGGAAGCAAGATTTCAACAAAGGGCAAAGAGGAACAATATGAAAGACAAGTATAATGGCGTTATCAACGGCTGGTATTTGATCCAGGAGGATGGATTCGGTTACATATGATAAAAGAGAGGTGTTCCAAATTGTGCACAAGAATAGATGGTTCTTCCAAGATTATTAAGAAGATCATAAAGAATGCTTATAAGGTTAAATCGCTCTAAGGATCGCAATATTCTACTTTACATTCATGTTTTTTCGGGGCAAGATTCGAGGTCTTATCATGGTGAAGACTTAAGGGCAAGTCTTTTTTTCCTAACTATAGGGGCTTGATGCAGAGTAATCTCATAAACACATCGAATATCAGGAATTCAGCCCTAATTATCAAGACCGGACGAAGGTCAAGACGCATTGAATACATGTGAAAACTCCTTGACTCTCATTTGGGCCTTGGAAGGCAAAAACGTGGTCGACGACAAACCACGCGGGAAATGCCATATTTATTTTAAAGTTTGCTTTATTTATCTTAGAAAAGTTTGCGAGTTTATTTTGCAAAGCTCATTTATTTATTTTGGTGAAGATTTGCTTTATTAATTTTAGAAAGTTTGCTTTATTTATTTTAGGAAGATTTGCTTTATTTATTTTAAAAGCTTTTCTTTAAGAGCTATTAGAATTTAGAAAGTTTATTTTCCTAGCTTAAAGTAGGTTTGCCAGAATTTGAAAGCTATTTTCCTGGGGCTTAAAATTGTGTCGCTTTTGATTTAAAGAGTACTGGGCCATATATACCCCTAATGTAGTCTTTGACAACTCGCCTCCAAGCTTTAATAATATTTTCGCATTTTCTCTTTAAGAGTTCTCTTGCTCTCTTTATCTCGTGGATTCCTCGGAGACGAAGTTCGGCTTCTCATACCTGGGGTGGACTCGTGGCGAAGTCTTTGTTCTACTTTATCGCTCAACCCGTCCATAGTTGATCGCGCGCCTTCACTCCATCATCTATCTCATGCGATCGCTTCATTAAACCTAGTGAACCACTCTTGCGCAAACTCTACTTTCCATCACCATCTCATCTTTTCTCTAAACTTTCCATAACCATATTCTCAACCTCAACCCAAAACTTTCCAAATCTTGTTCCATACTACTAAAACCTTCCTAAATACCCCTTTTCTCCTTATATACCATAAATTCACCTTTCTTAACTTAGAAAATCTCCAAAATTCGTCCATAACCTATTTTAGCCCAAGAAAACTACCCCAAACCCATATTTTGACTTACCTAAACTTCTGGATCATCCATCACGTCCTAACTCGCATCACGGGGTCCGCGTTGACCACCAACCCCGCTGAATACAAGTGGAGCCCAAGCTACCCGACGCCACTTTAGAAAATTCCAGCAAGAGTCTCCTTGTACGGAGCCTCACCCAAATACAAACCCGATAAACCTCGTCCCAATCAACAATATAATGCACATATATATCCCATACCTACCACTCGCCCATCAACTGTACTAAACACAATATATCCAAACTATATCCAATAGTTTCAAGAGTTAATAAACTACTCTTATACAACACATATTAAATTTCTAACATTCTAATACATGTATACACCATAAATCCAAAGCCACAATCCGGCTTTTCTTCTAGGATAGCCTCAAGGACGAACCGTCTCCTCGCACGCTCCCCGCACTGTAGTGCTGGGATCCCACGACCTGGCGAGCCAGCTCCGCAGGAGAACCGCCCCTAAGCTGGCCACTCACCACCTAAGTCAAGAGCCAAGAATGCTCCAATTAAACATACATTCAAGAAATGCATGATCCTACTCTTGAATGTCTACATGACCAACTCAGATCCCGAGTCCTCATCGACTCCTCTCACACTCGCCTAAGCCTCGCATGAGAATATCTGCTTGGCCATGGGCAACCCTCCATGAATATATATCAATCGGGCCGCTCCGACGATTGGATATATATATTAATTGTTGTGGACTACCCTCCGATGAATTACATATCAACTCGGGCCAGCCCGACGGCTGATATATTATTTAGTTTCAGGACTACTCCTCCGATGAACGTATATCAACTAAAGCCGCCTCCGACGGTTGATATATTATGTAGTTTGACTACCCTCCGATGATTAATATTTTAGACCACCCTCCGAACTATTTTCTCTAGACTCATCTCATGCACTAACTCCTATAACTTAGGATGTTCTAAAGGTATACGAACGGATGATGCCAATTCCAATACAAGCTTAAACCACATGCAAATATATATACTCCTAATATATTTACATAAAAAATTATATCATACAACATGTTATGAAATTAAGCATTTCAAACACCAAAATTAGCTCACTAAGCATCGTTCAAACACAAAGCAATCTGACCGAATTACTTAACCAAACACATACCTTACTTAAATTATATTCTTAGAACACTATTTCGGGAATAGTAAAACCCTCGGTTACTATTCCCGAAAAATCACAAATCAACGGTTCACCTTGTGAACCCGCAATCCACGGCCATTTCCGGCCCAATCCAAATCAATCCATGATTTAAAGCAAATATTTTGGAATTAAAACACCCAACAGCCCTCTAAATTCTTCTCTCTGGGCAAATACGTCAACACGTAAAAATCCCAAATACTTTAACAATTCCTGGCCCTATGTTTCGGATCGATCGACGGCCCTCATGGCCTCAAACTAACCGAACATGGAAAAACACTTAAAATGGGAATAAACCCAAGTAGGAGAAATCCCAAATTTCGAGGAGTTTGAAGAAAACTCACTAAAACTGAGTCCACGCTAGCCTTAAGCTCCGCATCATTTTCCTTCTCGCCCGAGTCCGACGGCCGGATCGCCCCGTATTTCAGGTGCTCCCTCTCTCTCTAAGAAAAACTCAAAACCCCAACTGCCTGCTACCGGTTCGTTCCCCACGCTTTTGGTTCCCATCCTTCAATATGCAGGAGATGGGTACTCATTCAATCTTTTGTCATCAGTCACTTAAGTCTTTTTAAAACGATATTTTATGTCCCTCCTTTACTGCACTGATATTCGGCACTATCTCTACCGGCCCATTTCATCATTTACTCGCCACTTATGGTACATGAGAGTACATGCTATTTGTGCCTTCGCCGTGACTTAAAACTCCATTTACTAAGACCAAACGCGATGTCTCTCAGTAAAACGTGCCGACCCGATCGCCCCAGAAAATTACGAAATTTTACGCGGTTGACCAGGATTTCCTCGCGAGATCGATTCCAACGGTATGATCCGCTTCGGCCATCCGAGATCTGTGGTAATAAATTCACGGATTTTTAACCATAATTATGCTGTCAGAATCGAATTACGATTTTAAGTTCTTATTTCGTAAATTGAAATTTCTCGTCTTACATTCTCCTCTCCTAGAAAGGAATTTCATTCAAATTTAAACGATCTTATCTAACACATGCATATGCAACACGCACTCTACCACATGTAAACCAGTCATTTAAATCTAAAACCCACTAAACCACGACCTTCATCCCTAAACAAGAAGGATAGGTAGGCCCGCGATCGTGTCCTCGCGCTCCCACTGACTCCTCCCACTCCACAGTCACGCGATAAAGATCACCTCACTACCTCACGGTCTTGCGCCAAGACCCGATCACGCTTATCATCACGTACACCGGCCCCCTCGAAGGTCCCATCCGTGGTCAATCTCAATCCGCCCCTTAATCCACCATACGAGCCGATCCGGGAGCACTCACCTGCAGCATGGAGACGCAAACACCTCATGGACACCTATCATGCTGGGCGGTAATGCTAACCGGTACGCAACTGTGCCTACTCTCTTGAGTATCTCGAAAGGTCCTATAAATCTGCAATACTTCCCACGTCATTTAACTGACTAATTCTCCTTAGAATCACCTCAGCAAAAACGATAATTCAACCTCGAACTCCCATGGGTCGACGCTCGTATTAATTCATATAGCTCTTCCCGCAGCCCCGAGCCGTGAGAAGACGCCATCGCATCGGGCTCACCCTCTCACTGGGAGGTGTCTCTAATCAAACCCACCCGTGATGGATCTCTCTCCCACTGGCCCATCCTAACGGCCGACCTACACGGCCCCACATACACGCCCATATGGTGCCATTCGTATACCGCCCGACAACTATTGCTGCGTAGGCGACCTCACCGGCGGGGTAAATTAATCCTTCTACCCTTATGATCCAGACACATGTTCGCAATATGCCCTCTAACACCCGTGATGTAATCCGCCAGCACACGAACCCTACACAACCCTTGCTCGTGTAACCGCTAACTTCCAAGGTCACAATCACCGACAATCCAATGGATCATTAACTCAATCCATGCCATGTATCATCCATTTACCAGCCCCTGCTACCTCAACAACATCCAATGAAATTTCAAAGGGTATCCAAACCTCGAGCCACCCCGACTCCTATCACTCAACTCTGTCTGGCATAACCACGCCCCAGCTTTCACTCCTGTGCACATAACTTCCTACTTACACTCGACGCCCCTTTTACATTTCCTTCAAGCCAACTATGAGTCTCATCGACTGGTCCCAAAGACAACTCAACCCACACTCACCATGAGTGGTGAATGACCATACCGTGCACCCACTCCTGTGTCCACTACGAGCGTAATCCGAGATTTCTCACTCATAACCCGACTTATCGTGTAAACTCTCACCCTACATCCTAGTGGAAGAACATCTATATTCGTTTCAAAAGGCCTCCAACCTCTAAGCCCAAATCCATCGTCGTGGCTCTGCATGACAACCCGGCCTAGTTCACTCATCGACAACCCATGGTCATTCAACTTATCCATGTCAAACCCGACAATCAACAACCAACATGTCTATACCACTTAAGGTCCACTACGCCACAAGAATCTCCTGGGTCTGTCCCCGGACTCGACCTACACCGTCTTCCGCCTATCTCGTATTGCCGAAGTGTCAGATAAAGACTCCTCGAAGACCGAAACTAGTTCCTCCGAATCTGCATTACCAGGTGTGGAGGAACGAATCGTGATACTATCACGTTTCTACATTAACTCGTGATCGCATTGTCCCAAAGTCTTTGATCCCCTGTCTCTCGGGAAATCCCATCACTCATGCCCACCCCTCGGGCCCTAGTCCCTAAATCCAGGCTGGTCTTCGCCTCTTCCCTAACTAGAGAGAAGTCGATCCTCTCTCTGCTACTCAACACCCATCCCTGAAAATTCAAGATCTCGATTTCTCTCTCTATGGTTAGGGTCAGTCCCAACCATGGAGTCCATATCCCGTAGGGCGAAATCCCATAATCCCGCCCGAACGGACAACTCTCACCCCATTCTCGCATCATCCCCAATACCCAAACTAATCCCCTAAGAAACTACGCATCTTCAAGATTGACATCTTGCCTCCCAACGATCACCGCTTTAACCTTCTAGTTTGGACCGACATCTCCCGGGTGCGGACACCACGTGTCCTTAGTAACCACCTCAAGAAGAGCTCAAAACTCGAACTGATCAATCTTACGCCAGACAACCGACAATATTCTTTAACACCAAGAAAACAATCCTCAAGGATACCATGCTCCCACTGACCGAGGTGATCGCTACGCCATCCACGAAGACTACTAAGAACCGATCTAAATAGGGTCGAATATCCTACGATGAGATCCATGAATGCCGCCGCACATTCGCCAATCCAGCGGCATCACCGCAAACTCAAAGTGCCCATAACGCGCCCTAACGCCGGCCTTGTGGGATATCTCGTCTCCCTAACTCTTGTACCGATGATAACCGCGAAGGTCTATCTGGAGTGTAATTTCGGCCTTCCTTAACCCGGTCAAATAAATCATCAATCCTCGGTAATATGTACCGATTCTGGATCATAACCCCGCTCCACTCGCCTATAGTCAACGTGACAAAATGGGCTGGTCTCGCCTTCTTCTTCGCAAATAGAAACCGAGCGCCCATGGCGGCGCGCTCCGGGCCGATAAACCCTCGGCCCAAGAGCTCCTTTAATCGGACTCGAGTTCCCGTTAACTCAACCTGGGTACATCCTATGCTGATTCATGTAGACGGGCGAATATACCAGTGGTGTAACTTCGCATCAAGTCTGGCATCCTCATGCGGAGGTAAATCTGTAGCTAATTTGAAACATCCACACATCTCGCAAACTACCGTGAGGTAGATCTAAGTTTGGTCTCACTCGCCCTCTAGTAAGGTTCGGCGAGCCCAATTCCCGCTAACCGCCTCTGACACTTGACTCGTGATATCGCTCTAGGGAAAATATCGTGCTTCGCTTCTAAAATACCACGAGTATCGTCCCGCGGTGGCCGCAATCCTCCTACGCCTCACAATCGATGACGCCCCCGTAAGCTATCACCCAATCCATCCTCGTGGATGACCTCGACCTGCATGTCCATAATCCTCAGTCCACCGTGAGCAGAGTCCCCAAGATCCTTAACTCGCAACCCGACATGTCATCCCTATTCTCGCCCTAATCCCTAGGGAGAACTCACGTACAACCCAGCCTCTCTAAGGTCTCTAGAGGTCATTGCCCATTTCCACCATATTTGGCCTCATTCTACCAAACGCCAGCCTAGCCTAATTCAGTCAGGTCGAGGTAACTTCTATGGCCTCTAACACCTTCTCGACCAGATGAACCACGGCCTACCACCACTCCGATCTCCTCCCCGTGAATGCTCTGAGGATGATACCGTCCTAAACCTCCGAGGTTACTTAGGATCTTCCCGTTTCCACCGCTATACCCGGCCCCGTGCTATAGCATTCGGCCGACACGGCGCCAGAGAAAAGTCCGATCAAACACCGGTGGTGCTCGACCGCATCTGCGGACGCCCCCCACGCCCTCGCTTCTACTAGCCATCTACTATGTCAAATGGCAATAAGACTTATGAAAGTTTTATTTCGGGCCAATCTAGCAATGCACATGCCACTACTAGTAGACTTGACAAACCATGAACCGAATTCCCGCTCATTTTCTAAGTGGCGCTAACTTCCAACCACTCAATTCATTTATTCCGATGAAATTCTAATCTTCCATGTTCATTTCATTATCCAAATCCTTAAGGTCGTAATCCATAACCTTAGTATTCACCATTTTTCCTATACGCATTCCACCATTCATATAATTTTCTACGCAACTACTGCGCAATCATAATTTCAAACTAAGAGTTAAACTTAACACAGATTCTAAGGCATAACCTACATGTTCGAATGACACTAATCATACACTTTAACTCAGATACGAATCAATTCTCGCTTAAAATATTGTTTTCGACGAAATTTTATTTTCAAAAATTTTATTTTTGAAAATTTTATTTTTTAGAAAATTTTATCAAATTTATTTGATTTTATTTGATTTTTAATTAAATTTTTTTTTTTTTTTTCGAAAAATTTCGAGATGAACAGTGTTCATGAACCGGGTTCACGAACAATGTCCAAAATCTGACTCAAGAAAAATACCGAGTCGAAACGAGCTGTAACAGTTAAGTGCACCGAGTACGCCCCTCGCTACCCCAGCGCCTGTGCCGCACGCCTCAAGGCCGCTGCGTTGCTGCAGTTGCGCCCGCTGCGCTCGCCAAGGCCATAAGGCTGCCGTTGGCCAAGGCGCTTACGCTGGCGCGCGCTTCTTCGCTGGGCTTTCTTCTGGGCTCGCGCGCGACGCCGCTGCCTGGTAAGCTGCAGCTTCGGCGGCGTTGCTAAGGCTGCCGCGCTTCTAGCCGCTTCTACGCTGGGGCCGCTTCTCGCCAGACGCTTGGGGCCGTAGCTGCTTCGCCACAGCGCTTACGCGACGCTTCTGCCGCTTACGCTCTCGTGCCTCACGCGCGCCAAAGGCGCCCCAACCAAGTCAGCCGTCATACAGGTCACTGCTTGGCATGCTATCGTGATTGCAATACAAAGACGCCCAAATTCTCACCACAATATTAATCCATTGTATCATGACACAAATTTTCCTCACTAGCCTTTGCACCGCAATATTAATATTAATCGTGTGAGACGCAACACGCCTCCAATGCCCCCTCTTGCAATACAAAAATTTCATTAATACAAAATGGGTAGAAATCTTATCAACATTTCTGCAGAAAAAATTCGTTTTTCATTATAATGATTTTTTTTTTTTCATTTATTTCCAGAAATTGGAAAAATCACTAAAATCACTAAAAATCATTTTATTTTATTTTTTTTCCATACTCTTTAATACTCAAATAAATTTATAAAAATTTATTCTTTTCATTTTTCTTCGGTTTTACTCCATATAAAACCTTAGAAAATTATTTTCTCACTTCATAACCAAATAAATTTATAAAATTTATTTTATTTTTCCCGCTTTTCACTCGAAATTTTTTTTTATTTTTCACCAAAATAAATTTATAAAAATTTATTTCCTTCGTCCTAACTTCAATTCTCATCAAATAAATTTATTAAAAATTTATTTTATTTTTTCTTCATTTTCTTTTAAGTTTGTATCATTTGTCTGCTAAATATTACAAATATTTTCCTATGCGTCTCGATGTCTTGTCAGCTAGCACACACACATGCTCATCTTAGATACTACATGGCATACACACCATCATTCATGTTATGCATATATTTTTCACACAACATAATCAATCTCATCACACCGCATGGTGAGCATACCATTCACCTGATTCATCAAAATCACCCGAAACACATCAACACGTGCCGTGGTGTCCTAGTGTTAACATTGATTTTCCTAGGTAATCCCATACCTAAACTCAACATCAGAACCACACCTAGTGGTGATGTTTTTATTTCCATGACCTAAGAAGCCTAAGCCTCCATCTCTAGGCTTCCACACACTCCATCCAGACCACGAGCGTGGTGATGGATACCCAAACCCAGAGCTCCTGGGTATTCGGTATGCACAGGCTCACGATCTCGGCTGTGTGTGCAGCCCGGGGTCAGTTGACTGCCGTCGACCGCGGAATACAAGTGGAAATTCGGGTTGCCCGGCTACTCACTTTAGAAAATCGGGCGGGAGTCTCCGCACATGCAGGGAGCTCTGCCCAAATCTGAAAACACATGTATAAACTGTCCCAATCAACAATATGTCTGATATATATATCATCCTGACCACTTGGGCCCATCAAAGCTGTACTAAACACAATATATCCAAGCTATATCAATAGTTTCAAGAGTTAATAAACTACTCTTATACAACACATATTAAATTTCTAACATTCTAATACATGTATACACCATAAATCCGAGAAACCCGCAATCCAAACTTCTTACAGAGGATAGCACCGAGACTGGCAGAGTGCCGCGCTCACTGTGCACACGTAAAGGGGATCCGCGACGAAATTGACTAAAGCTCGATGGGAGAATGCGCCACCCCAAGTGGGTACTCACCACTGAGATGTAGGTCTTGATGTTCGAGTCGCGTCACGTTGAAGCGAATGCATGGTCATAGCGGATGTCTCATGGCCAGAGCTGGGATCCGATTCACTCACCGACTCTCTCACACTTTCGCCTAAGCCTCGTATGAGAATATTCGTTTTATTAATTGGGTAACCCTCAGATGAATATATATATCAATTGGGCCGCTCAGGCGATTGATATATATTGGTGTTTAATGGACTACCCTCAGATGAATACATATCAAGGCGGGCCGCTCCGACGGTTGATATATTATTTAGTTGTACGGACTACCCTCCAGATGGGTAGTATATCGGCTAAGTATTTCAGACGGTTGATATATTATGTAGTTGGACTACCCACTCAGATCATTTTAATATTTTTAGACTACCCCTCAGGAGCACTTTCCTGCAGAGCTCATCTCATGCACTAGCTCCTATAAATCCTAGGATGTTACAGTGCATATGGAATGCATGTATCTGGAATTCCGTCTGATCCCAAACCACATGCAAATATATATACTGAATATATTTACATAAAAATTATATCATACAACATGTTAGTAAATTAGCATTTCAAACACCAAGAGTGCTTCATGCTTGGGCTAATGTTCAAACACAAGCAATTCGGTCGAATTGCTATGCAATAATTTTACGAAATTATATTCTTAGAACACTATTTGAGGAATAATGCAAAACCCTGGTTACTATTCGAAAAATCTAAATCAACGGTTCACCTTGTGAACCCGCAATCCTGACCATTTAGAGCCCAATCCAAATCAATCCATGATTTAAAGCAAAATGTTTTGGAATTAAAACACCCGACAGCCCTCTAAATTCTTGCGGTCGGCCTTTCTGAGGAAAATCCCAAATAATTTCTAACAATTTGGTCCCATGTTTTGTTGTCGAATGACCCCTCATGGCACCAGCCGTAGAAGCATTGGAAGAAAAATGACAAAATGGGAATGAAAGCGTAGGGAGAAATGCGCCGGGGAGTTTGAAGAAACTCACCTAAAACCAGTCACGCATAGCCTATTCGTAGATCATTTCCCTTCTACGCCGAAGTCAAGCAAATGATCGGATGCTTGGTATTTTTTAGAGAGGAAATTTTCTATACCAGAAAAACTTCAGTACAGCTGCCTGCTACTCTCTGGGTTCAGTTCCCACGTTTTGGTTCCCATCTCAATATGCATAGGAGATGGGTGCTATTGATCTTTTGTCGTTTAATTGTTTCAAGTCTTTTCAAAATGACATTATGTCCCTCGTTCTGGAATTGATATTCGGCATGCCGATCGTCCGTTTCGTCGTTTATACACTCATCTGCTTATGGTACATGAGTACATGCTATTTATTGCCTTTAAATCGCATCGAATCGATTTCACGGCACGAAAGCGCGATACCTCAGCGTCGCATTTCAAGTGTCTCGAGTCTGAAATTTTACGTGCTGACCAGATTTCGCGAGACGATTCCAACGGTATGATCCGTTTCGTCATCCGAGATCTAGAGAATAAATTACGGATTTTTAACCGTGGTGAGGTTGTAATCGAAGTACGATTTCTTGCTTATTTGAAGTGAAATGGATTACTACCAATTGGGCTAGTAGTGATTGGTGAGCAGGGCCTTCACCTCGAATAGTCTCTCTAGCTCGTAGTCAGGAGTTCGGCCGCATGGAGCGAAAACTACTGTAATTTAGGGGATAGCTGTGGTGGAGCGTTTGAAACCTCCGGTCGGAGTGGGCCGAAGTGAGGGCCTTGTGATGGCGCCTTTTTGTAAGGGCCCACCCCTGGCCCACTCCCGGCGGGAGTGGTCCACTCTGAGCTATGGGCATGTCAGTGCGCCTTCCCAGCATAGTGAGAGAGGCTGGTAGAGTGAGGGACGTATTGAAATGGGGAGCACTCTCACTACCAACTGAGCTACTGAGCTACTAGCTCAATTGGTAGTGAGAGTGCTCCCAGCTGTCCTCCCCTTTGATCTTTGGAGATCAGCTTCTGTCAGAGCGAAAAGAAAAAGCAGAACATTTCCCTGTCGCTCAATTGGGACCACCTAACCAGGAAGTCAAAGGCAGGGGGTGGGGCCCTTACCATGAAAAACTCAAAAGATTTATTAATTTTTTTTTCTATTTATATTTAGGGTTCTAAGAGAATTGCCCTTATACATTTATTTTAATTTTAAAAAATTATATTTTTTTCTACCCTTAAAAATAATTATGGGTATCACATCTTATTTTATTCATATTCACAAATCACAACTATATTGTTATTACACTTTTATTTCACTTCATTTACTGAAATGTTTATGATAATCTCTTTCACTATTTACAATCGTTCAAGAGTAGCTTATTTGGTTTAAGGCTTTCATATATATCCAATGATCACTAAGGTGGTGTTTGTTTTTAACATGCGAAAATGAATTTCGCGATTTAATTCTTGAAATTTTTAAAGTTCACGAATAGAAAAAGTGAAAAATTTTGGTTTTTATTCGAAAAAGTGGTACTCTCTTTAAAATAAGAAAAGCTTTTATAAATTTCTCAGTAAGGAGAAGGGCTAACAATACACACTAATATGGATGACAGCGGAGGATTTTGGGGCGAGCGGCCCCATCACGACCCGAGTTCGTTTTATTTTTTGATTACCGAAGCATGCTTTATTTAAAAATTAAGCGGGACGATGCAACAATGAAATTCTGACTATCCATTTTACATTTGATTTTTGTTTTATTTTATTTTTTCTGTTTTTTAATTTTATTATATTAAAATCAATATATTTCATAAAAAATAAAAATATTATAATTTTATAAATTATTTATTAAAAGCATTAATTATTATTATTATTTATATTAAAATAAAATAAAATAATAAAAATTATTTTAAATATAATCGGGACTTGGTGAGAATAGCAATCATAAAAATCCAGATTCTGATTAAAATCAATCATTTGTTAAAAGCAAAGACGGGATGAGAGCGAAATAATCAAAAATCACCAGTTTGTTGGATTCTTCGTTTACTAATATTAAAAAATAAATAATTTAATACTTAATACTATTAAATACTATTTAATATTAAGCTCAAAAAAAATTATATTCAATATTAATTTAAAAAAGCAAACACCACGTCTATCAAATGGTTGTCTAAAATTTTAAGAGTATGTCGGCAACTAACTGAAGTAAGAAATATTAGGAGCAAAAGTCAATGGCGTAGGTCACATAGTCTTGTAAAAGGACTCTATATGTCCCACAAACCTAGGAAGAAACATCTCTCTAGAAGGATACCATTTTATTACATGTTCGTAACTGGAAGCGGCAAATTTGAAAAGAGTCAGATTTGAAGCTTCATTTTTTTATAGGATTTGATTATGTACTTAATTGTGTTTTAATCAATTTGATTTGACTCATATAATATATTTAATAATAGGTTATATTCGTATCGTCAGCCTCACGTGAATTTAACGTGTATTAACATTTAATTATTAATTAATTAATATTTGTTTAGATTAACTCATTGTATGTTGTTATGTTAAATATTAATGAATTAATTATAAATTATATTATTTTAAATTATAAAATTAATAAACGGATTATACGTATCGTATCGTATCGTATTATCCAATTACTAATTGAGCCGTGTTTGATTATATTAGTTTTTACTCTATTATTATTCATGTCATTGACATGACTTGTATTAGATTTGTGAATATAATAAAATAGTTGTTATTCACACGGTCTATAAACATAAATTACCACACCTAGATAACTATACCACTTATTTTATTCATATTCATAAATCACGACTATATTTTTATTTCACTTCATTTAATGAAATGTGTACAATAAAAAATATCTTTCATTATTTACAATCTTTCAGGGATGGTTAGTTGCTTCAAGGCCTTCATATTTATCCAATGATCACTAGTATATCACTTGTCATATTTGGCTTCATTGTTAAAATATTTACAAAAATGTTATTTATCAAATTTACAAGTTACCACCAATCTCATTTGAGAATATTTATATTTGAAATATTTTTAATTGATTTGTCATTTGTTAAACCTTTTTAAGAGTATGTCTATCAAATGGTTGTCTAAAAATTTAACTTATAAGAATAACTTTTAAATTTTATCAAAAACCTACTTTCTTCATTTTTTTTTAATTAGAATTAACTATTCTATGTTCTTGTTTTTTCATTGGTTTGAGTTGGCAAATGCTTAAAGCAATCCACAACCTTTTCCTGCACTACTGATCACAAATCACAAGCACTCATAAATGTTAAAAATGGGTCTTTCTTTCAAAAAAAAAAGAAAAAAAGAAAAAAAGAAGTCTTAATTAATAATCTTATTATTGAGTTCAAACAATAGAAAAAAATTGGTATTTTTTTTTACAACTAAATATTTTAGTTACAATATAGTAAATTATATCCATAGACTCAAATCGGGACCTCTTCTTTTCCTATACCCTATTTTTTTGAAACATTGAACGTTCTATTATATGAGATAAACATAATAGGCGAAAAACAAAATGGTATTTGATTACATTGAAAGGAAAATGGTATAAATTTTTGTATGAGTTTGAGTTACTTAGATTATTCCCATACACCAATAATTGAATGGGTTATATTATTAAAATTCATCAATAATGTATTTTTAAATTTTAATTTAATAAAAATAATTTATATTTTCTTTAAAAAATATATATTTATTTTCAATATTTTTAAAAAGTATATAAAATAATCATAGTTTAATGTTTTTTTAAAAAGAAAAAAGTGTAGAAATAAATACTAAATGATAATATTAGGTTTTGGTTAAGTAGGAGTTATATGAAGTTTGACTTTTTTTAAGATATAAATTTAATGATTTAGATTAGCAATACAATCGATAAAAACACATAATCAAAAGTGTTAAAAACTTAATAAGATAATGTAGCATTCAGGTTAATAGCAAAAGAAAAGGGTCGCTGGCTTATCTGACGATAATGCAAAAATGTTTAGGAATCGCCGGAATTTCGTATTTGCGAGAATATTGATGAAACGTAATTTGATTTGATGGCCTACATCGAATCTGAATTTCTGAAATCCCAAATTCTTGCGTAAAAGCGCGAAAAAGATACTTAGTTGATAATATATTATTTATTATAATAAGTCGATGTAAAGCAACGTTATAATGAGGTTGTCCATGAATACGTAAAAATAAATAAAAAATAAAGACAAATCCAAATCAATATGGAATAAACCACTTTATTAAAAAAAAATCCAAATCTAGATAAAAGAACAAGGACCTAAAAAGATAATAGAGGGAACGGAGACTAGGGGTTTCCTCCTATTTGTTCACTTACTCATGCTTTTCAAAATTGAGTTGAAAAGAACTTACGTAACCCCTAATAACATAATTAATTTATTGGGAATTTATATTCAGAAGCCACCTAAATGTGAGGCTGGATCGGTTACCCAAATAGAAAGGACGGGAGCACTGTCTAAAATGGACCTTAGGAGCAGTAGATAATTTCCTAAAGCTATAACCGTCAAAGGTTTCCGAAAGAGAGATATCAAACTTTCTTTCCTAGTAAATGCACTGGGACCAATCCACAGATCCCACTCTTTTTCATTCACTCTCTTTTTTATTCATTCTCCTCCCTCCTCCCTCCTCCCTCCTCCCCTTCACCATAACCAAATAAAATACAATTACAATTAAACTGTATGAAACAATGTTTTAAAAATCGAAAGGTGTTTGAATAAAAAAAAAACTACTTACGGTTCAGGAGTCAGGAAAACTAGATAGAACTATGATGGGTTTGATCCGATTTTTAAAACATTACAAAAAAAAAAAAAAAAAAGGGGGAAAATCAAGGGTTAGTGGAGAGAGAGAGAGAGAGAGAGGGGGAAAATCAGGGGTTAGTGAAGAGAAATCCGAGCAGATTTAATTGGATTTTGTGAGTAATTGCAGATTAGTGTTGGGGGTGGAGGGTGGGGTCCAGGCCTACAGAAAGGCTCCAAAGCTGTGGGCCCCATGTTAATAGGATTTACTGCTATCCTTATTTTGCCCTTTCAAGACTGTCACAATTACACCTTTGCCACTCACATTCCTACTTTTAGCCTTTTAGCCCCTGTTTTTCAACCTCCGTTTGGAACTCAAGTGAAGTAAAGAAAAAAAAATTATGAAAATAAAAATTAGGTTTAAATTTAATTAATTAATTTATATATTTATTTAAATTCTTTTAATTATATAAGGAATAAGAAACTTAAAAATTTTGTAAAGTTTTAAAGATATATGATTTTATTTATATTTTTATGATAAATGGGAAAATTATTTTCTTTTATTATTATTTTTTTCTTTTTCTAATACAAAACCTTAATCAAAATGATGTAGATGGGAGATGGAAACAAAGAGGGAGAGGAGGGAGATTTAATAGCCTTATGAAATAGGATGATCATTTTTTGCTCTTAGAACACTCAAGTTCATGTCACGTTGATCAACCAATTCATCCATGATCAAGTTAAGCTAAATACTAAACATGCAAGTACTTCAATTTGAAAGTTGGGAGTTTTTATATAACATCAATTCTTTGGGAAAAAAAAAACTTTTTATAAATCTTCCATCATACCTCAACGATGATTGATGAACCTACAATATTCTTTAAATTACAACTCAATTCTTCGATGGAGATTCAATATGAAGGATTAAGGTAGCTATTCCTTGATACTGAGTGTTTCTTAGGGTTATAAGATCTTCAAGCTCTTCATTAGAAAATAATTTGTTTAATTAGATGAGTTATGATTAATATGTAGTCTTATAACTTTATATATATATATAATACGGTGAATTATGTTTACATGCGGAGATAAAGTAGTAAATGAAATATAAGACAGCCTAGTGTATAATAAATGTATCTTCAAGTAGTTCTTCCAACATGCATGAATGCAATAATGTAACACCTTCTTCATGTATAGTAAGGGCGATGTATTATGTTTCTACATCTAATACATTAGGCAAAAAGGGCGTTACATTTTTGTATCTGTGAATACATTTTTTATGTATTAACTGTCTTGTGTACCCTTTTCTACCTTTCATCTGCTATATCTATATGGCATGGAAGATGTCATTATTCCCGCTATATAACATTGCTAAATAAATAAAGATAACAATTTCAACCATAAACTATGACATGGTATCATTTAGATAAGGGATGACAATGGGTGGATTTGGGATAAGTTCTTCTATCCCATTCCTAATCTGGATTGCACTATGATAACCTCGTCCTTGACTCATACCCGATAACAAAAATAGCTAATAACCCATCCTGGTCCCACCTTGTCCCGAATCGGCATTCAAGCCTTGGGATATCGTCATCTTCTCCAGAGTAGTCAAAGTGTCTAGTGGTCCCTGCAGCCCAATCCACCTCCACCCTCCGTTTGTCGTATCCTTGCAGTTTGCGGAGATATCTCCGCCTCACCACCTTCATCACAGTAGCAACTTGCTCCTCCAATTGTTCATCACAAAACTCAACCGGACACCTTCCTTGGTCATTATAACTATTCTAATACAAATAAAAAATGAATAGATAAAGCGTCTTAAATTATGAGTCTAATTGGTCCGTATAGGTGTAAATTAGTCAAGTATTCAGTCAATTCATGTATACTAATTCGATTCAGAGTTAATCCATCGTTTCAGCCCCATATATTGAGTGTCGAAATTCAAGTGATTATAATAATCGAGACTCAACTACCTCGCTGAACTCATCGGTTTTTACTATTTTATTAATCGAGCTAATTTTGTTCAATCGAGTTCGCCGTGAATTATTTATTACCTTTTAATGGCTTTGAGTTTTTTTGAATCGAGTTCTACAAACTCACTATTTTCGAATCAGCTTGAAGATTTTCAAACAATCGAGTTTTGTCTGATTCAAGTTCGAACTTGAGCCACAGATCAATTCGACTCGATTACACATCTTTTGATCACCACTTCGAATTTCTTAGGACTACTAAAGATTTATTTAATGGTAATTTCAGGATCCCATAAAATTAATCGAGTTACACTTAACCTTAACCTGGCATTATATTTATATAATTATATGATAAGAGTGGCATTATATTTATCTGATAAGAGTAGTGGCATGGTAGCGGTGGTAATTGTGAATATAGGAGGTGAGGAGAAGGAGAAAAGAGGAAAAGGAAAAGAAAGGCACTGATCCACGTGTCCGAAGGCGCAGCGCGTGTTTCTCGTCGCTTTGTCCTTTAAAACCCACGACGCGACTGATCCGTGAATGCCCAAAGCCTCTTTCCTTCTCTCCCCGACTCTCTCTCTCTCTCTCTCGTGGTGGCCGTCTCCCAGGATCTCTTCTCCTTTCTCTCTTCTTTCTGTTTCTCGTCGACGGGAAAAAAGAGAGAAAATGGATGAGAATTCAGCCATTATCGCACTGTGAGGTATTGGGTCCACCAATCTCAATGGCTACTCAAAGCCAAGACCTGGCTAAAAACCCCTATACCAAACGTAGGAAGAACCTCCTAAGAATCTTGTACAACCCTCTCACTGTCCACGATTCCGACGTCTTCCGCCCGGGGTCGACCAACATTCTGACCGCTCTTTCCGGTGCCATGCTGGCGTGGCAGCCGCCCTCCAATCCCCTTTTAGATCCAAGCAGCATTCATATGACGGATTACGCGGCCGAAAGTTCAGCCGGCGCCGTTGAAAATGGGGGTGCGGTGGAGAAGAAAGTGAAGCCCAAGAAGCCTAAGAAGCCCAAGGTGTCTGTTGGTGATGTGGCGTCGAAGATGGACGCCGATGATCTTGCTGCTTTCCTTCTGATATTCAGTTTCACTCTTGAAAATTTGTGATTTGATTCCGTGTTCTACACTCTGACCCGCTGATTTTAATGGATTTGGATTGTTTGTATTATCAAAGGAAAGAATACATGCCTTTGGTTTTATCTTTCTTGTTACTCCTTTTTTAAATACTACCAAATCACTACGTCATAAAATAATTTTCCCATTTTGTATAGGCTTCCTATGAAACTCATCATGACATACAACTCATCCGGTTTGCTGACTATTTCGGCCGCGCATTTGCCTCTGTCACTGCAGCGCAATTCCCATGGGTGAAGATTTTTAAGGAGTCTACTGTTGGAAAGCTGATTGACGTCAGTTTCTCTTTCACCTTTTCTTCGTTCGTTTCCATTCAATTTAATGCGATCTCATATACTTGGCCAAAAAAAAAAAGAAGTCCTTTTTGGCACTACTCTCATACAAACGAGAAGTCGCCTGAGTAGATACCATTATGTAAAAGTGACATTTTTGTAGAATATTTGTTTTATTCTGAAATGTGATACATTGGGTGGTGAATGCATAAAACCAAATGCCCAAGTTGTTCGAATTCTTATAAATACACTGTTTTATAACGCATAAGTGAGTGTTAGTTGTTCTATTTTTCATAAATTAGGTGATTTTGCGACTCTTTCCTTCTTTCCTTTAGCTCTGCCAAGACCATGCTGATTCAGGGTCTTGAAATGAACTTGTTGTGGATAGTCGCCTTCAATGCCAATCGAACTTGTTTACGAACCTCACCATTTTTTTGAGGATTTTGGCTGCTCTCTTTCTCTCTCTCAATTTTATTTTTTATTTATTGTTGATTTTTTATGCACTTTCAAGGAAACCAGTCACTAGATTTCTGGAATTTTGTAAAGTTATGATTTCCTTTTTGGGGTGCAACAGGTTCCTCTTTCTCATATTCCTGAAGCTATTTATAAGACATCAGTTGACTGGATCAACCAGCGATCCTTTGAAGCGGTTGCTTCCTTTGTCTTATGGTTGTTGGATAATATTCATGCTGATCTAGAAATCCATCAAGGAACTGTCAAGGGATCCAAAAAGGTGTCTCAGCAAGCACCATCAAAATCTCAGGTATCTTTATGCTTTTTAGTCTATCTTCCATTTTTTGGGTTGAACAATCTGTTCATGAGTTTGATGTGCTGTGGGATGATAAGAAAGTTCACTTTGGCTGTAGGGAAGAAAGATTTAACTAAATCTCGGAGGAGGTTCTGACTGCATAGTTATGCAACCAGCTGAACCTTGGGTAAGGATAAGGGTGCCATGCTTGTCAATCTGGACATTTGGCATTGGAGATGTCAACTTCCTAAAAATTAAGACTTTCTCCATTTAGAGAATTGATTAATTGTAGCCATAATTTGATTGAAATAATGTGGATCTCTTCAATTATGAAGAGTCCTTTCCAGCATAATTGAAAAGCAAATGATAGCATTGGAAACGTGTAGCTACACGTGCCTTGTCAATGGGCATCTAGCAAATTAGACTACTAAGATGGGAAGGTGTCCCATAGCTGGTGAAGTTTTGAAGCTAGTCAATGAATAATATTTATATTGTTACATTCATTAGAAGGAAAACCAGGAATGGATATTCCTTTTCACAATCCACCATTTTCCTTTTTACAGTGTTATTCTCTTTTTATATTTGAAATATCATGTATTGGACTTAAAAACATTATGCATATCTGTATCCTTGTTTAGATATTTGTATTAGGGGCTTCTAAGAGGCAACAATTACTTTTATCTCTTGGAGATCCTAACATATGGGCCATTATAAGATTCTTTGGGTTGAGATATTAGCTTCTTGTAGAACTGCTTTTAATGGTCAACCCAAACAAAACATATGCCACACCATTGAGATATGTTACATATGTCCTTAGGCAAGACAATTTATCGACAAAGAAAAATTAAATTACATAGTCGTGGGCAACATTCCCAAAATATTTTATGTTGGTTAGTAGAGTAATATGATTTATTTGATATTGGAACTGTAGGTTGCCATATTTATCGTGTTAGCGATGTCATTACGACGAAAACCAGAAGTATTGATCAGTTTGTTGCAATAATGAAGGAAAATCCAAAGTATCAGGCCCAAGATAAGCTTCCAGTCACAGTATGGGTGATTGCTCAGGTGAATACACCTGTATAGTGTATAGTGGATATGGCTTTTCCAGGGGATAATAACCCTGCTTTACGAGCATGTTTTCTGATCCAGATGTTGTACTTTGGTTTGTGTAGGCCTCTCAAGGTGATTTGGCTGTGGGGCTGTACATGTCGACACATATGCTTTTGCCTATGCTGGGTGGCAAATCAAGTTGTAATCCACAGTCCAGAGACTTAATTTTGCAGTTGGTAGAAAAAGCTGTACAGCATTGAATGAAAACTGAGTTTTCCCTTCTCTCTCTCTCTCTCTCTTCACATTTCTTTGGATCTAAAAGTACTCTACATGCTGGGTAGAATTTTATCTTCCCTCTAAAAGCTCGCTCTGTCTTAATAAAATGGTGCCAGGGGAGAAAGGGAGAGCGCCTGGTGCCGCCCCCCAGCGCCTCCTCTCCTCCTCCTCTCTCTTGAACCTTCTTCTTCTTTTCTTCTTCTCTTCTGACTGTTTCACCCCTCCGCATCCCCAGTTTGTTAAGGTGCAGTGCAGGCAGCATTTTATTTTATTTTATTTGTATTTGTGCATATGATTTGCAATTATATCACTAGATTGAATGGAAACTGGTGTATGAGAAAGTTCACCATGTTCATTTAGGCAACTGAGAGGTTTGAAGCTGTGTATCCTACCTTGAAAGAGGTAGCCCTAGCTGGATCCTCGGGAAGCAAAGCCATGAAACAAGTTCTACTGCAGATAATGAAGTTTTCCATTAAAGCTGCTGGAGAAGGTAACCAAACTCTTCTAATTGCATTTTTTTTTATCGTATGAAAATAGAAGTAGAAACTTGATTTGGGCAATTTTGATGCGCTGGCTGTATGCAGGTATCCCTGACCTATCAAGGGAAGCAGTTGATATTTTCACTTGGTGTTTAAATCAGAATCCTGACTGTTACAAGCAATGGGTCAGCAGTTTCTTATTGTTATTTTTGGTTGATTTTTATCTGTTTCTTTGAGACTGTTTCTTTATTTTTTGTTCATGCATCACTAAATTCTTCTGTTTCTTTTTGTATCCAGGACCTAATTTATCTTGATAATTTGGAAGCTAGTGTTCTTGTTCTGAAAAAGCTTTCTAATGAATGGAAGGAGCTCTCTGCTAAAACTCCTAGTCTCGAGCTTCTAAAAGATACGCTAAAGAGTTTCCAGCAGAAGGTAAGCAATCTTCTAGATTTTCTAGGCAAGAAAACGGTTTTTTTATCCTTGTTGATAAGAATTTTCATATATCAACCTTGTTTTATCATTCGCTCATTTTAACAATTGTTTCTTGTTGATAAGAATTTTCATATATCAACCTTGTTTTATCAGCTCGTCATTTGGAATAATTAGGTACTGTTTTCCTTGAGATGAACATAATTGTGTCTGTAGAAGTCATCTCACTTATTGTGAAAAAGAATAAGATTAAATATTGTAGATTCTGAATTTGGATCTATTTTTTTTTTCTTTGGGCCAAAATCAACTCAATATCTATTTGGTAAAATACAAAACATAAGTATTTAGGAAAAGCACTCCCATCTAGTATCTAACAATGTGGATGCTAGTGAATAAATAGAATGTTTGAGCTAAATAATTTCCTCTGTATTCTGACAGAACGAGAAAGAGTTGAGTAGTGGTGAACATGGTGCCCGACACCATGCATCTCTCAAGGATGCAGACAAGTATTGCAAGGTGATCTTGGGCCGGTTATCACGAGGCCATGGCTGTACAATAAGCAAGGTGTTTGCATCTGCTGACAGCAGGGAAGGTTGGGCCTTGCGCCTTCCCCAACTTGCAACAAATCTTCTGACTGGAAAAGACTACCGGATGGAGGTGGTTAAGTTTAATTGCCTTTTGACTCATCTGATCCTCATCGGCTTTTAGTAGAGTGCTGACCGGCAGCGGATGGTATTGTAATTTAGTACCTAACAATACAGGTATAGGTAAGTCAAGTAAGATGTCTCAAAATAAAGCCAGCGGAAGAGGATAGTTGGCTTTTCTTTTTTTCCTTTTTAATTAATTTTAAGAGGAAAGGTCTCAGAGGCAGCGAGTTGCCAGTGACAGGATAGAGAGTTTGAATGGAGGCGTGAGTCATATTCCAGTGGGCAGTGACTTGTTTTAATTTTATGATGGCAGGTTTGAATTTTATTAGTGTTTCATATGATATGGTTGTTCATTGAGAAGTTAGTTATGTGATACGAAGGATGTAAATGAAGCAGCGGGAAATTTTATGTTAATTTGATGCTTGGAAAGAAGGTTTGCTGGAGAGGCTCAAATACTTAGGCCCCTTTTGGAACCCGGAAAGTGCAAGGAAATAATTAAGAGTAAAAGAGGAAAGAAAGAATGTTTAGAGGAAAATAAAAATATATTTAAATTGCATTAATTATTTAGTATATTTATTTGAAACTTATTTTATTTGCTTCTATTTATTATATAAAGAGTAAGAAATTTAAAAATATATAAAAATTTGAGGAATTTTTATTATATTTTATTTTTTTGGTAAATCAAACATGTCAAAATAATTTTTTTTAATATATATTTTTTTCTTTATATATTTTTGTCAACGATTTCTTAAACCATGAGAGAACCCCAAGAACCAGGTTGGACTGCCTTTCCTCAATAATTTAACCCTGCATAAGTGGTTTAGATGTGGAGCCAAGAACTATAGATGAAATAAACAGTCAGTTCTGCTTTAACATGAGTTAAAAATGAATGGAGTCAATATAATATTTTATTCTGCGCCAACTTATAATTTGAGTAAATAATAATGCAGTTATATTTATTTGGCAACATAAACATATAATCGTTGAATTATTCTCACTAGCTCGTTATATTATTGTAATCGATATAATTATTTCTTTTGTTTATTTTATTTTCATTTGATGTAACGCTCCGTTTGAGAGGCGTTTGTACTGAAGAAAGATACGAACTGTGCAGGGCCAGAGTATGTACACCAAGCGATCGCTTAATTATTTGAGTGCTATAAAGAGGTATTTTTAAACATTGTTTTAAGGATGAATTAGCAGTTTTGTTAAATTCGTGAAAACGAAACTTAAAAAAAATTAAAATTCTCAAAAATCAGAAAACAGAATAATAATAATAATAAATTGTCAGACCCATCTTATAAACCTAAAATTTCTGTAAGTAAGATTTAAATGGATCGCGCCATTAAATTCGTCTCACAAATCTGTTAATCTTAAAAGTTTCACACTCTGAGATGTTTAATATTTTTACGATTGCTACGATAATTGCAGCTGATTTTTTATGATCAGATTTTTAATGGCAATTTCTAAGTTATAAATGACTCCCAAGCTTAAGTTCATTTAAATAAAGTCACGAAATAAATAAATTTTTCGGGAAGAAACGAACCTCGAACGAAATAATACACACATGATTCAAATAATACACACAAGAATAAAAAGAAAAAGAAAAGAAGATAAAATAAAAAAGGAGAAGGTGAGAAGAAAGAGAGATTTTTTTTTTCTTTGGCTTTCTAAGATCTACGTAATCGCAACAGAGTTTTCGCTTTTGAGAAAAGGCAAAGCTGGCCCCACAGACGAGTTACGCTGTGCATCAAAATCTTAGCTGCCACAAACTTAAGAGTGTGAAAATTTTACTATATTTCTATCCCAGCGTCATTTAATGCTATATCGAAGATAGAAAATGTGAGAAAGTCTGAAATTTTAGTTCCAAAATTTTGGATCAGCTTATGAATTTTGTACCTTGACCGCGACAGCTCGTCACTTTAAGACTATTTAATAATCCCATTAATCTTTTCGTGATCGTTGATATCCGATAGATTTTCAAAACTGTTCGTGGCAATCTTTAATCGCGCTGGCGTCGCCGATCACTGGATCTATATTTGGTGTTTATTTTCCATCTAGAGCTGCTTTACTTCCTGACGGAGCATTATGGGCTATTTGATATGCGAGAATCCGTAGAAACGATTTTTCTCCGGTTCACGATGTCACCTGCTCACGTAGCCTCCGAACTCGGACGACCATAACTTTTTCGGGTCCGAACTCCGATTCTGGTATTTCGGACTCTGCATAATTTTAAACCCCATTGATATAGAATATGGCCATATGCCTCGTGAACGGCATTTCCGGGGCTCCCACATATTTTCCTAAAATTTAATCAGAAAAACTATGCGCAAGTTGTCGGTTTACGACGCTGTGCGTTTAAGTCACATTAAATGGCATGAAAAGCGGAGCGGAGAAATTCAAGTAAGTCAGTTCGATTATTGTAAAACGAAAGTGAGTGTTCTAAACTTTATTTCTTCAATGCCAGAGTATTATTTTATATGGTGAATCTTCTTACGATTTGTATGTTATGGTTTTAATCGTTAAACCACTTTAAAGCAGGTTTGATTGTTAAACCATATTTTATAAAGCAAACAATATGCTTTAGTAAAGAAGTGCAAAGCAAACTTATATTTCTATATAGTCTAAGAAATCTCTAGTCTTAAAACAAGTATTATTTAATAAAAGGTATTCCGTACGTACACAGGGAAGTTAAGACATAACAGATTTCATTTTATATTTCATTCGGCCTGCAAACTTAGCTCATGCATTATGACACATATTAGGGATAGAGGACCGCAATACTTGATCGAGTATATAGGGTTAGCGTGTTATTGATTATGTAGATGGAGCATCCCAATTCATATTTACAGATAGGTGATGTGGACATTTGTGTTCTTCCAACTCCAGCACTTAGATGATTGTGCTCTCATTACTCAGATACAACAAATAGAGCGCTCAAATGGGTTTACACTATATTTATAAAGATTTTACATACAACTTAAAATCGACCACTAATAAGCATTTTTATGTTTAGAAATTTTATAGCAAAGCAAAGGTTTTCGAAAGTGCTTTGTAAAAAGATCGTTTTCACAGCTGAGACATTTTCAAAAGCAAGCATTTTGTATAAAACATACACTCACTAAGCTCTTTTAGCTCATTATTTTCCGCTTAAAAAATTATCTTCCGCATTGCACGCCTTGACACATATTAGTATCTCCCTCCGATTTCTAGTTATATGTGCCGTATTTACTCACTTGTATATTTCAGAAAGAAAATGTAACTAACTTGTAAGAAAATACTTTAAACTTGTATAGTTATAATATGTATGTACATAGTTTTGTTTTATGAAATGTGATGAGCTTGAGGCTCTTGAAAAGTGTTGTTGGTTGCCATATTTTAGAAGGCAAATTGTATTTACAAGTTTTGAGACATGTCCTGTATATAACAGCATACACAAATTTTATAAAATCACGTTTTCAAAAGAAAATTTTTATATGTGTTTTCAGTAAGCACACGACTTAGCTTCACATGATTCTAGTCATCAAAGTACTCCATGAAGTTTTCAGAGGTCACGACACATCACCGCTAGTGCAGTGTGGATGTGTCATTTGACATGTCCCATAATTAATGTTTTATACTTTTATAAATTAAATATTAATTTTAAAGCTAAGATGACCTTGCCTTAGGATTTCAAAATAAAAAGAAAATGTTCATTTTGAATATTTTTATCTCACTCATGCTCCAGATTACCTTTTCAAAGAGACTATTATAAATAAAATATTAATTTTAAAGATAATTGGAAAAGACATTGATTTACTTTGCCTTAAGAATTTAAATAGAGAAATCAAACTCGGCTAGCCTTAATCTCAACCCGAGTAGCCTAATGTGCCTATTTAGGTCTTATTTTTATGGCCTAGTTTTAAATTTCAGGCTAGCTCGCTTCAATCTACTGGGCTTAACCCATTCTATATCTAATAAGAGTGAGGTCATGTGTAAGATTTGCCTTTGGTGACAAAAAGATTTTGAATTCTCCGCATTCACGCATGAGAGTGAGACTGGATTCGATATATGAAAGGACATTAAAAACTAGCTCGCTTAGTCGAAATTTCAACCATGGATTTAAGTACTAAAACAAAATATCCAAATCCTCTTAATTGGTTTGATTTCACGAAACTTTCAAAAACTATCATAGGTAAATTTTGGGACAAAAAAGCTAGGAAAAAGGCATATAAGAAAATTTGAAAGAAATTAGAAGGAATGATAAAACAATGATGATATATAAATATGTTCTAGAGTTCAAGAGTTTTCCAATGAGTCAAAGAACATCAAATTTGGAGTCTGGGTGAGAAAATTACGGCCTTGAGAAGTTCATAGCAAAGAAAAGGTAAAGTGTAGATGAATAATGCATGTCGCTGCATCCTTGTTCACATGCCATGGCATCGTTGCCCAGATTTGGAAATTTCGTTGTTTTCAGCCCATTTTAGGGCCCATTTCCCAAGACACTATAAATACATGTTTTTTAGACTTTTTTAGGGTTTGACTTAGGTGGAAGAACACCCATTCTAGGGTTTTTCTCATCCTAAGCTTGAATCACTTAGGGTTTGTAATTTTTGTTCTTTTTACTTTGGAAGAGGAGGAGAACTTGAAAAAGAAGAAGACATTTGAGGAGAAGAGAATGAGACTTTCACTCCCAAATCTATTTAATCTCTTCCCCTTTTTGTATTTCTTTCTTTTGATAGTTGTAATTCATTTTCTAGTTATGTTTTAGTTAGTTTTCTTAAGACTTAGATGTAATAAAGACTTATATGAATATCTCTTAATTTCAGTTGATTTATGCTTTATTTTCATACATGTGTTGAGTAGTTCATTTCATTCTTTATGCCTATGAGTAATTGGCTAATACTTGTATGATTTGTGGTTCGATTCAAGATCTGAGAAATGAGAATTAGATTATACCATGGATGAATTACCATTTAATTGTCATGAGATAGATATGTAAGTAAGATTAGGTGTGGAATTAGGACTTCTTGGGCTTAATGCGCCTTTGGAAATCTGGGGTTGAGCAGAGATGCAAAATACCTTATCTAAGGTAGATTATGAGTTATCGAGAGAAATTCACATATGCATTAGTGAAATCACCATCAACGTAATGAAATAGACATTAATTGATTGGATTAGGAGGTTCACATAGGCTTGAATTGGTGAAATCTATGCACTAGGGTTTTGAATCTTGAGTCTTTGTTAAATTAGGACTCTTGCATGTTATTTTAGTTAAATTTGTGTCTTTTACAAATTTTCCGTCATCCAAATGTAGAGCTCAAGCCAGATTAGAGCCTGTGAATTACTAGCCAACTTGTGGGACAATACTCTTACTTTCACTTTATTACTTGAGGCGACGAGTGCACTTGTGCACATAGAAGAATTATTTTTTATACATGCATTTGCGCTTATCATTACGCCACATCTAGCCCAAGTGCTAATAGATATTGTCCTTGGACTCATTTATTATCAGTCATGCACCTGAAGATAGTCTTCATGACATTTTCACTTAGACAAGAGATTACCGAGTAATGATCCCGACAAGAGGCCATAGGTATACTCTGTGTAGCGCCGCTCGTTCAACCTGACGGGTAAACTTCAACCCGAGTCCGGATGCCTGATACCAATCGACCTTTACTTACTTTTCGCACATTGGTGCGCCCAAGTCTTATAACCGAATCAAAATATTATAACTAACGATACAAAATGAAACTACCACCGCAGTGGTGTTTTACAATGTCAATACATACAGTCCCGAGTCCCATTTACATATACATACAAAAACCGTACATTTACATTTACATATCTCGTAGCGCGAACCTACCGTGGTGGACTCCTACTAGTGTGTCGTCTTGGTGAGTGTGCGGAAGATCGAGGATCCCTCCTTCGCACTGCAGACGATTAAAACCTCGTGATGTTTCTTTACACTTAGTGGGAAACATATAGCTAATACGTATACACATGCATGAACATAATTATAGTGAGCATATAACAGTAACAAATACACAGTAGCAGATATCAGAATATTTCCATAAATTCATATAATAAACTTATACATATTTGTACTATAGTAGAGACTTATACTCTGTCCCGATCTCCCGTAGGAGTTGGACAAAGCTTCTATAATTTGTACCTGATATCACTCGTAGTGATTATTACTTGTACTTACCTCCCGTAGGAGTTACAGAGTTTATACTTATACAGAGGTACTCGTAGGTACATTCAGAGCAGAACGATGTATTTTACTTTACTCTTATTCGTTATTCGGACTCTTATCATATAACTCGCTGGATTGCTTGCATCAAGAATAAGAAATGAGTAGGACATACAAAGACAATAAGTACCCGGGTTGCAAGGTACAATATCAGGTGCCGTAGCACAAAGCAAGTGAGTGCTTCGAAACACTAACAGAGAGAGGTCGCCGCACTAATCGTGAGTACCGGGCACTTCAAATGTAGAGTGTCAAGCACTAAACAGAAAGTACCAAGTACTAAATGTGCCGGCTACCTGGCCGAGTGCCGTCACACTAATCAGAGAGTACCAAAGTACTATACGTGCCTACCCACATAACAGAGGTGCCATGTCATTCAATATCTGGTCTTAGACATTCTTACAATTATATGTGTTCAGTAACTTACTATCTTATAATAGGGGCATTACGTTTGCCACCATTAAACTCACCGAGGTGGCAAGGTACGGTTTAATTTTTCCTTTCCTTTACCTTATAGACATGTATGGACCCTTTCATACACTTATAGGATCCTTATTAGTCCAATAGACAAGTCTTCGGAACAACGGAAAAACAAAACTAAACAAAAACACAACATTTCCATGATGGGACATGGTTTCGCGACGTACACCGCTACGCTGCGGCGCCTCCTTCGCCAGGCGGCTCCGCCCCGCCGGCGAACCCCGAGGATGGAAAAATCCTCCTTCTCGGCCTCGCTGCAGTGTGGGGGTCCTTCGCCTTTGTGAGGACCTTCGCCACTGCGAGGGGTCTCTTTGTCGCTGCAAAGACCCTTGACATTGCCCAGAATTTGCTGTTTTTGGTCATTTTTCTACAAATCTAACCAAAAACACAATAAAAAGCATATATTCTCTAGAAAAACATCTCCCAAGTACATTCTAACCCAACCAAAACCAATCATAGGGATTAATTAGGTTCTTCTCAACCCACTCAAACATTTATGTTAGGGTTAACTTCCTAACACCCAAACATGTTTCAAACACCATAAACTAAGAATCCATAATCATCTTATACAAACTAATTGCTTTACTTTAACCCAATTTCTTGCTGAAATCTAGTGTTAAGATGAATTCTAACTAAAACCCTAGACTGGAACCACTAATATAATACAACTCATAGCAATCCATACATCTCCATACAAATCCCTACTTTCCATACTTTCCATACAAAATCATCATAGCTTCCATACCTTTGCTCTTGCTCTTCTTCTTCTTAACGGTTTGCCCTAGCCAAAAATGCCCAAATTAGAGACCAAAATTGGTCTTATTTGGTCTCATTTCATAAGGCCATGTTTGGTCATAAAAAATGCATTAATTTGAATTAAGTTTCCTTTTATTGCACTTTGGTCCTTCATCTTTGATTCGTGCCACGGTAGGGTGATGCGGAATCAACAAAATTTTGTAGTCCTGTTCCTACCGCCGTAGTCAAGCTACTCGCAAAGATACGGCCCAGTAGCCTAACACAGGATGGGTTTTCTTTCAGACAAATGATTTGAGTGAAATCAAAACTGGTAATTTAAATTCTTGATTTTGGGGTTTGCTGTTAAGGTCGTGGGTTGCAACCGAAAAGAAATAAACTAAAATGTAAAATAGAACTCCTGAAGCATCAAGTCACCGAGTTTAAGATCCTAAACAACTCCGAGGAGGTCCCCGGTTAATTTCTCAAGGCTGGGAGGATGACATATAGTCATCTCCCCGAACCGATCTTCATTTGGCATTAAACCTAAACCATAATAATTTTCCTTTGATAGAAAGCATTTATTTAATATCATAGTTCACAAAGGAAAATTCATTCGACCATCCTACAATGATTCGCAAAGGATAACTACGAGTCTCAATGGATCAAAATAAGAATCCACCGAACCATAAAAGATTACCAAGCATTTATCAAAGAGGATGACTACGCTGGAAAACATAACCCCTTAACCTTACTTCCAAGGCTCAGAAGAGCAACTAATGGATACGTTGTATCTAAAGCTAAGAATACACTCCGAACCTAAAAGCTTGCCAAGTATTGGCCAAAGAAAGTACATCAAAAGCTTTAAACCTAGAGTTAGAAATTGGGAACCAAAATGTAAAACCTCGCTTACGTGAAAAACAGGGAACCACTAGCAAATGCAGATTCCTTCCCAAAGAGCCTTTACTTCAAGAAGGAAGTGGTTTTAGCCACTCATCCTCCAAGTTGTCATCCTGAGGGTGTTTTGGCAAACAAGAAAGCGGAGAGAAAGAGGAGAGAGAAGAGAGAAAACTAAAGAAATGAAAAGTCACAGATGTACTGAAAAATTAAAAGTTAGGGTTACAAACTTATAAGGTGGCTTATATAGCCAACCCAAATGTGTGAAATGACAAAAATACTTAAAATATAAAATTACAATAGGGACAAAATGGTAATTTATCAAAATCCAGGTCGCTTGGAACCAAAATACTAAAAACACAAGGCAACATTGCCATGCAGAATTTTCGCAAAGATAAGTGTGTTCGCTAGTTAGCTTAATTGGCAAGCTAAATAACACAAGAGATAGCTTAAAATGGAAAATTCCCGCTATTCACAAAGTACTTCTGCCAGCGGTAAATTCGCTAGCCTAATGAAAACACCGTGCATAGCTTAAAAATTTGCATTTTCTTGCGCACGCAATTTTCGCTATCATAGCGAAAAATTCCAACAGAGCTTAATTGGGCTTCCTGCTCATCACTGCTCCATCGATTCCTCGCTTCCCTACTCTACCGCCGGCCTCCACTGCATCCCGCAACCCGTCGCTGCCATTTTCTTCAATTTTCTTCCCGCTTTGAAATTCTTCATTCTCGCTTGCTGAATTGATATGAGATCATATGAAATTGGTGAAAATCAACCCGACTTTGGTTATGATTGGATGGACACCGATAATTTGGCCTCCACCCGCAAAAACTACAAAACAAATTTCTAAAATTAGAAGTAATGTGTGGACCCGAACATGTCAATCAAGTTAATTATAATAATTAGTACACAAATAGCGCCAAAACCTATTAAAAAATAGGGTTCAAAATAGCACTTTTGGACACTAATCACACCCCTAACCTACACATTGCTAGTCCCCTTAGCAATGAAAGAAAGAAAGCAGTAAAATACATATAAAACTATAACAAAATAACGTTCACAGTAATGTATCAAAAAGGTTGTGAATGAGTAATGCTTAACCATAAGTAAAAATCATCAAAGCCGTGTCCAATGACTATCATGAGAGAATGAATGCCATAAAAATTGAGTATTAAAAGAGCTCTTCTCGTGAATCAACCAAACTTCCACCAAAATCTAAGTGTTTTTGTTTGATCGATCTCAACAATAAACTGTCAAACTCGCACTCTCCCAACCTAGCTACTACCACAACCTAAAGATGCTAACCAACTTAAATAGATCAAAGACCTCACCCTCTTATTCCACAAATTATTTTTATGCCAGGTGGTGCAATGTCGAGGTAACCGACCCCGCTACCAAAGTCCATGTAATCGGATCGACCGATGACTCTCAACCACCAAGGCTTGCGGCACCAAGTCATAAAGGATCTTTCGACCACAAACTCTACATGTTTCACTCTGACTGAATGATTTCGAGACCTGAAGACTCCACAACTTGCTAAACTCCACCCATCCATTCTACGATCACTGCCGCGACCCTCAACCAAATAAGGTTTAGTGGCACCGTTTTAAAGGTTACCATACCCTAATTGTTCTGTTTCAAGGCAAAGTGTTGCAATTTTTATTCTTTTCATTTTCTTTTTTTTCTTTTTTTTTTTTCTCGTTTTTCTTCTTTTTCTTTTTCTACAGGGGTCCTTAACCTATTAAAGGTGGTCAATGAAACTAGGCAGGCATGCAAAGAGCGAGGTTGTGCGCTTTTTGCACTTATTATTGAAACCTAATGTGCATTGTGTGTGGTTAGCTAAAGGTGGAAGAAAAAGGTCGAAATCAAAAAGAATTCAACTAATCATTCACTCAACTAAGCATGGAACCAATCTAACATCAATAGAATTGGACAAAGCTTCAATTTTTCAAACTACAGTGTTAGGCAAAACCACGTAAAATTTTGTTGCAAAACGAGCCCGACTTTGAAAAAAGTGTTTTTCATAAAGTATAACAAATTTTATAGAGTAGACCCAGTTGAAGCCACTGAACATCACAAATGGGCTTAAAATAAAATAATAACAAAACATAAATACAAAATCCACTTCCTTTGCTAACTCTCCCCCCAACCCAAACATCTCGGTGTCCGAAATGGGGTTCGGATTGGAAAATTAAAGAAGGAAGTGTTACCTCCTTGATGAGATGTGATCATTGCTGGATAGGAGACCTCACAAGCTTTCCATCGACACCTTATTCACTCCGTTTGGGATTCAAATAAACAAGTTAGGAGAAGAAAAGAGAGAAAAAAGGTGACCAGTTGGACCATTTTTAAAATTACACCTTCATAAAAGTGTCAAAAATGTTCTTTCTGGTCATATTTGGATTCTACACTCTAAGCTCAACGGTACCAAGAACTTCAAACGGAGTTCGATTTAAAAAGCCATGAAATGGAACAAAATCGAGGCCGCACCCGCTGATTTTCGCTAACTGCCGAAATTGCGCATCCAGTATGAAATTTTCGCTACTACCAAATTTCCGCTAGCTAGCGAAAATTAAGCATTTACTATGTTTATAAAATTTCATTATGTCTACATCAAATAAAATTTGGATTTTTTTTTAAATTTTCAAATAAAATAATTAATAATTAAAATAAAAAATAAAATATTTATTTATTTTTTATATATTAAAAAACGTTTTTTTTTTCAAATTTATATATATATATATATATATATTAAAAAAACGATTTTTAATAATAAAAAAGTTAAAAAATAAAAATAAAAAAAGTTTTTTTTTAGAAATAAAAATAATATATAAAGTTGTAGTGTTGTAAACGTTTTTTTTTTTTATATATATAAAATAATAAAATAAAAAAAAAAAAAAACAAAAACAAAATAAAATAAAATAAAAAACAAATGGCACTGTAGCAGCTTTGTCCTGTAGTGGATCACTATTGATTTCGCTGGAATTTCGCTAGCTAGCGAACTCACTGTTCCTAGCGAAATTCTTCACTCATTGCCTCACAGAGATTGCTAGCGAAATTTCGCTAGCTAGCGAAAATTCCATATATAGCGAAATTTTCACATTTAGCTAGAATTGTGAAATTTTTGCTATCATTGCGAAAAATTCTCTGCTTTCTGATTTTCAATCCAGGTTTCAAAATTTGCACACAAACTGTAAAAATTAACACAAGAAAAATTAGAAAATTACAAAAACAAAAAATTAATTTAAAAACATAAATTAACTAAAAATTAGATAAAACCTAAGAAGAAAATTAACGAAACTTCAAAATAAAATACGATAAAATAAAACAAAAGCAAGAAAAAATTAAACAAAAATGGGGAGTTTAGGAAATGCCGAGGTTCCTGATGTCTGGGGGTCCAACCGCAAGACCCGAACCAACCACTGTGCCATGCGATATGAGCAGCTGCCATTTTCTTTGAGGTAGTGGCAAAAATCTGAGCAATGGCCACTAGTTTGCTAAAGTTTTGCAGCATAGGCAGTGATGGGTTGGACTTTTTGGTGGGTGCTTTGGCCAGCCAGCAGTGTGCGCATGTACAATTCTGGTCAACTGAGGTACCGCAAAGGCATTCGTGGCTCGGGCAAGGCGTTGGGGTTCCGCTTCAAGGGAATTGGTTGAAGGGTGAGTTTTTGTGGCTCTTTCCGCTTCGTTTCACCGCCTCCGAATCAACAAGCAATGATTTCTTCTGGTTCCCGCCTGAAAACAACATCACACACATATCCGAGGATTCAAACAACTTTCAGATAATTCACAAAATCCTCTACGTCTCTCGTGGTCATGAGCCGACACTTCTTCCTCCGCCATGGTGTCACTGGGCACCTTCCTC
Organism: Tetrastigma voinierianum; assembly: GCA_016808115.1. Classification (NCBI taxonomy): domain Eukaryota; kingdom Viridiplantae; phylum Streptophyta; class Magnoliopsida; order Vitales; family Vitaceae; genus Tetrastigma; species Tetrastigma voinierianum. The sequence continues at coordinate 52,956 of JAEQBH010009106.1, read as the reverse complement.
CTAAGTGGGATCACGATTGATTAGGTCTTCGTTGAATCTTGCATGTTGTCCCATTTATGCTCATAGTCATTCTTAGCCCATCTATTCTTCGTCCAGAAATTCTCCTCGTATGGATTTTTACCTAATTAAGTACTGAATTCCTTTGTTCTACCACAAAGATCACCCACCGGGGCCAGGTCTAGAATTGCTTGCTCAATCGGGGAGATTACCGGGTGGTTGAGGTCGAGACCAAGAGGCATATTGTGGATGTGGAGGAGGTGCAGGTTGGGGTAACACCTGCAGTGAGGGTGTACCCATCCATCGGGTCTCAGTATTCCTCATAGACATGTATGCTCTGTGGTCTCCACAGTGGTACTAATATACCGCTCTCCCCAGTGTTCCATTTGATTCTATGAGCCCACTAGGAAAATGAACTCCCCGCAACAAGACAGACAAGCACCAACAACAACTCGCAGCGACTGTTTTTTTTTTTTTTTTTTTTAATATTGAAATAAAACTAAGAAAAAATGACTGTAAAATGATTAAAAGGAAATTCACCAAGACTTGTGATGAGGATCACAAATTGTTCCATTGTACTTTCGTCACTGTGACTAAGGCACCATCCCCGGCAACGACGCCATTTGATTCGTTCCATGGTAGGGTGATGCGAAATCAACAAAATTTGTAGTCCTGTTCTCCTACCGTCGTAGTCGGGCTACCGCAAAGATAATGGGCTTAGGGTCAACATGTGGATGGGTTTTCGCACAAATGATTCGAGTGAAATCAAACTCGGTGAATTAAATTGGATTTTGGGGCTTTGGTTAAAAACAGGGTTGGTGGTTGCAACCCAAAAGAAATAAACTAAATGTAAAATAGAACTCCTTGAAGTATCACACCGAGGTTAAGATCCTAGCTAACCGAGAGGTCCCTGTTAATTTCTCACATTGGGAGGATGACATATGTCATCTCCCGAACCTGACCATTTGGCATTAAAACCTAAACCATAATAATTTTCCCTTTAGATAGAAAGCATTTGATTGAGATTTATATCATAGGTTTATTTTGATTTATCTGATAATGATTGTAGGTAATCGATAAGAGTCATGATTTAAAATAAGAATCCACCGAACCCTAAAGATTACCAAGTATTTATCAAAGAGGATGCACTTGGCTGAAAACATAACCCTTAACCTACTTCCAAAGTGGCTCAGAAGAGCAACTAATGGATATCGCGTATCTAAAGCAGAATACATCAATCCCAAAAGCTTGCCAAGCATTGGCCAAAGAAAGTACATCAAAAAGCTTAAACCTAGAGTTAGAAATTGGAACCAAAATGTAAAAACCTCAAGGTGTGAAAAACAGGGAACCACTAGTACCGCAGATCCTTCCCCGAGTCTTTTACTTCAAGAAGGAAGTGGTTTTAGGCCACTCATCCCCAAGTTGTCATCCTTGGAGGGTGTTTGCAACCAAGAAAGTGGAGAAAGAGGAGAGAGAAGAGAGAAAAACTCCAAAGAAATGAAAAGTCAGACATCAAAATTAAAAGTTAGGTTACAAACTTATAAGGTGGCTTATATAGCCAACCCAAATGTGTGAAATGACAAAATACTTAAAATATAAATTACAATAGGGACAAATGGTAATCTATCAAAACGGGGTCAGTTTTGGAACCAAAATATCAAAAAACACAAAAGTAGCCATTTTCGCTATAGAATTCGCAGCATAGCGAAAATTTCGCTAGCTAGCGAAATTTCACTAAGCTAGCGAAAATCACAAGAGATAGCGAAAATGGAAAATTTCGCTTATTCATTAAGAATTTCGCTAGCTACGAAATTTTGCAGCCTAGCTTAAAATGACTCCAGGTACAGTTTAAAATTTGCATTTTCTATGCCCGCACTTTCGCTTATCATAGCGAAAATTCCAAATAAGAGGCGAATTTTGGCTTCCCGTTCATCATTGTTCCATTGATTCCTCGGTCTCATGCAATGGGCCGTCTGATCGCATCCCAACCCGCCGCTTGCCATTTTTCTTCAATTTTCTTCCCGTTTGAAATTCTTCATTCCTCGGGTTTGCTGAAATTGATATGAGACCATATGAAATTGGTGAAATCAACCCGACTTTGGTTATGATTGATTTGATTAATGATAATTTGGCCTCCACCTCGCAGAAAACTACAAAACAGCCCCGAATGCAATTAGAAGTGCAATAGGGACCCAACATGTCAATTAAGACTATAATACTAGTACACAAAAAGCGCTCAAAACCTATTAAAAATAGGGTTCAAAATAGCACTTTTTGGACACTAATCAATCTCTCCTCTATTTGCACCACAAGTTATTCATATTCCATTTTGGCATATAATCTTATAATCCTATGACATTTATATCCCATTTTGACAAATTACAAATTTACCCTTGCTTATTTCCGGGTTTTCGAAATTTTCACGTTTTGAATTTAAATTGCAAAAAATTTAAATTATACCTACAAAATACCCATAAACATTCTGAAAACGACTAGGGTATATTTTGGGGTGTTACATACTCTCTTTATTGGGAGTGTCGAATCTTTTGTTGGCTACTCAATTACCTTTGAATACCTCAAGTTGTACCCAATCATCACCTTATGAGGGGCCTTTGAAAGGTAACAAGGAATAAATTCAAAGTACATAATTAACATCCAAGATATCCTTGAGCATCTCAAGTCTAAGGATACTTGCACCATTGCTATGATGAGACAATCATCTACATATAATAGATAATCCATATGATTATCTCATAGTAGGTCTTTGATGTACTTAGCTAGTCTTCGCAAACATCCACATGTCAACTCTAATCAACTCATGATCGTAGTTTATAAGATCCATTGCCTAATCCAATCAAGGGGTATGACATGTGCTAGTATGTCCGGATTAATAATGTTTAGTCTTGTTAATCCTATGACTAGGTGATTAGTGCCCAAAAAGCGCTATTTTGAGCCCTATTAACAATAGGTTTTGAGTGCTTTTTGCGCACTAATCATATCAATTAAGCCAATTGATGTGCAGTCCAATTTAGTTTCACCTAATCCCATTTCGAGTTTGTTTTGGTAATTTCACTGTGCTTTCTGGCGCGGTCTCACCCAATTAGTTCAAGTTTGATGTCAAGATATTTGCTGAATGCTGAGGATTCACAGTGTTTTCAACCATCAAAGATGAAGAAATGTGAAGTGGATGTGAAGAAAGAAGGTTGAAGGAGGATGCAGTAGCAAAACAGGGCAAAGCAGGGATTTTCGCTATGGTTGAGAAAATTTCGCTGGGATTGCGAAAATTTCGCAATCATAGCGAAAATTTTGCAATCATAGCGAAAATTTTGCAATCCTAGCGAAATTTTCGCTATGTGAAAATTCGCCAGGCTGAATAAATTACCGTCTGAATTTAAATTCACCGGCTCCCAGCTTAAAACACCAATTTCGTCTTATCCACAATAAATCGCTTACTAGCGAACTCGCTAGGCAGCTTAAATTCATCGCTCCTAGCTTAAATTTCACTCATTATTCTGTGACCGCTGAAGAAGAATTCGCTTAGGCTAGCGAAATTACAAGATAGCTTAAATTTTCGCTATGCTAGCAAAATTTCCTGCATAGCGAAATCTCAGCCCCTGTGTTTTTGGAATTCTTGATGCCAAACGACCACGTTTTGATATATTACCATTTTGTCCCTTATGTAATTTCATATTTTAGGCATTTTTGTATTTTCACACTTTGGGTTGGACTATATAAACCCCCACAACTTTGTAACCCTAAGAAACTTTTCATTTTATAAAGTTTTTCCGCAGTTTTCTTACTTCTTAGTCTCATTTTGCTCTCTCTCCTCTTTCTCATTTTCTGCTGCCAAACACACTCCCTTGAGGATGGCAACTCAAGGGATGTCATTAAGCCTCAGCCTTGAAGAAGAGGGTTGCTAGCTTGGTTTTGGGGTCGCGCAGTTGTCCCCTATGCTTGATTGTTACAGTACTGCATTTATGGTTCCCAAAGATTCAAACTAGGGTTTAATGCCATTTAATGTCTTCTTTCCCTTTGGTCAATACTTGCCATGCTTTAGGGTTCAAGGCATTCTCTAATGGTGGAGATGCACCGACATTCTTTAGATGTCATTTACGAGCCATGGGAATGAGGTTAAATGCTAGGTTTCAAACTGAATGGGAATTCTTGAACGTTTAGTACTGCTTGACTCAAATAGGAGTGGTTTTTAGGGTTAGGTTTTATAGCTAAACAAAGATCCGATTTGGCTTTGACTATATGTCAATTGCCCTAATGCGAGGAAATAACCCGAGGACACTGTAATACCCCCATGTTATCAAGCTAGTGACCCAAGCCTTCAAGGTTACCATTTCACACTTTCATTTAAGCCATATTACGTAACTGAACAACCAACCTCCCCGTTTTTAACAAAAATCCGAAAAATCCAAAATCCAAAGCCTCACCAATTTTCTAAACACGACAGAACGTCATTCGTGGGATGAAACCCATCCTCGTGTTCGACCTTAGACCGCTATACCTAAAGAGCTTGACTACTATGCAGTAGGAGGAACTTAGGAATATAAATTTTGTTGATTCTTGTATCACTCCTACCGTAAGTAATTAATTACTAGGAATAATTTAGATACTAAGATAATTGCACATGATAGGAATCTTATTATCATGATCTAAACATGATTTCCTTCATGCTATGTTAGGTATCTTGGACTTCATTAATTAAATCACAGATTTAAATCAATTCAATGTATGAATATCAAATTAATGAAGAAGCCTTTCATATTAAACAATATGTGATACGTACAAAAAGTGATAAGGGCGATTTCCTTTAGAGCACTACTCTAACAAACTCCTAGTTTAACTAAAGGCCATTGCCTTTATATCTCATACCATAGGCAAGCACATGAGTGTCAAACTTTGTCTGGGGAAGTGGCTTAGTCATAGGATCAACAATATTATGATAAGTGGAGATTTTCTCTATGATTACATCTTGTCTACCAATTATTTCTCTAATCAAATGGTATCTCTTGAGTACGTGTTTGGATCTTTGATGAGACTGTGGTTCCTTTGCTTGCGCAATGGCTACATTGTAGTCACAATACAAAGATATCAGATCTACAATGCCATGTACCACTCCTAGTTTATCAATGAACTTCCTTATCCAAACTGCTTCCTTAGTTGCTTCAAAAGCTTCAATGTACTCTAATTCAGTTGTGGAATACGCAGTTGTATCCTATTTGGAACTTTTCCAACTGACTACGACACCATTCAAAGTGAACACATAACCATATTGAGATTTAAAATCATCTCTATCAGATTAGAAGTTGGCATCGGTATACTCGCTTACAATAAGATCACCATCTCCATAAATTAAGAACAGATCCTTAATCCTTCTCAAGTACATAAGGATATTATTGACAACCACCCAATGACCCTCGCCAGGGGTTAGATTGATATTTGCTGGTGACACTCAGAGCATATGATATGTCGGGTCTAGTACATAACATAGCATACATGATTGATCCTGTAGCCGAAGCATATAGGATCATGCTCATGTGTGTCCTCTCATCTTGTGTCTTTGGACACATGGATCTCGAGAGGGTTATCAGATGTGTCATGGGAATGTTTCCTCTCCTAGACTGTTCCATGCTAAACCTATTGAGCATCTTTATGTATGTAGACTGTAAAAGACCAAGCAACCTTTTAAATCTATCTCTATAGATCTTAATCCCCAATATATAGGATGCTTCTCCAAGGTCTTTCATGGAGAAATTCTTGGATAGTCAAATTTTGACAGCTTGCAATGTTGAGACGCCATTTCTAATAAGTAATATGTCATCCACATATAACACTAGGAATATGACTGCACTCCCACTAATCTTCTTATACACACAAGGCTCATCCTAATTTTGTGAGAAACCAAACTCTTTAATTGTCTCATCAAATCAGATATTCCAACTCCTAGATGTTTGCTTCAATCCATAAATGGATCTCTAAAGTTTGCATACTTTACTGCCATTTTCAAATACGAAGCTCTCAAGTTATGTAATCTACACTTCCTCATATAGGTTTTCATTGAGGAAAGCCGTTGTCACATCCATTTGCCATATCTCATAATCATAATGAGCAGTAATGACTGGGAGTATTCTTATGGATTTAAGCATGACTACTGGACTAAAAGTATCATCATAGTCAATTCCTTGTCTTTGAAGATAACCATTGGCCCAAGCTTAGCTTTATAGGTAATCACATTACCTTCCATGTTCGTTTTCTATTTGAATATCCACTTGCACCCTATGAGTTTTATCCCTTCGAGTGGATCAACTAAAGTCCATGCTTGGTTTGTATACATGGAGTCCAACTTTGACTTCATGGCAAATTCAGAGATTCTTCATAGGTATTAGGCTCATCATCTTCTATGAGCAATATGTCCCTTTGTTCACTGATGAGAAATCCATATCTCTCTTAAACAATACGAGTTCTACTTATCCTACGAACAACTTGTGTTTCAAAAGGAACAATTGTTTCTTCATCATTATGAATAACAGCCTTAGGTCCAATCAGGTGATCTGCATCTGTTTGAGCATTTTGAACTTCTCTAAGTTCAACTTTGCTCCCACTATCTTCTTGAAGAAAATCTTTCTCCATGAACACAACATGCTTTGAAACAAACACCTTTTGTTCCAAAGGATTGTAGAATTGATGCCTAATTGTTTCATTTGGATATCATACCAACAAACACATATCAGATTTAGCTTCTAGCTTGTCTGACATAGTTCGCTTTACATAAGCAGGACAACCCCATACTTTCGCGTGAGAAAGATAGTGCTTCTTGTTAGTGATGAGTATGAAACTCATATACTTTTAATTCCATTTTTAATGAATATTCGAGACCTAAAAGTTCAATTTAATGCAAAATTATGGAATCTTCACCTAGATTTGTATTTTGCAGGAAAATAACGAAAAACAAAGAAAACAATAAGAAAAGAAGCAGAAAGCAGTTAAAAGAGTAAAGTCGTGACATTGGCTAAAAAATGTCGCAACATCATGGTAGAGTTGCGACGTCGGATAAAGAATGTCACGACATCGACTGAAAGAAGAGGAATACCAAGTTCACAGTCGCGACATCAGTTGAAGAATGTCACGACATCGGGTAAATAGAGTCGTGACATCGAAACTTAGAGTCGTGACATCAGAAAAAGTATTCAAGTTGCAACATAAGCGGAGGAATGTCGCGACATCAGGTGACCAGAGTAGCGACATTGGTTGAAGGCATCAGAACATAATCTTAGAGTCGCGACATCAACTTCAATGTCACGACATTACACTCACAGTTGCGACATCAGAATAAGGCTGCAACACTGAAGGCAGTAATTGTAGAGTCGCGACACAAATATCCAAAGTCGCAACATTGTGCAGATACACCAAAATTTAGAGTTGTGACATTGACATGTAGAGTAGCGACACCAAAAGTTGAGCAATGACATCACAACAACAATGTTGCGACATCATTGATAAGTATATAAAATACTCATTACAACCCTAAGTTTTACTTAGTTTTTAGTAATGTTCTTATGTTAAATAAGTGCCCTAATTCTCTAAATGTTCATATTTATGATTAGGTCATCCATTTGGTGGGCTAGTGCGAATTTGGAGCGAAGACACAATGAAAAATTGGAAAATCAGTAAACATAGCACAATAGATCTGACCTTTCAGTTTTTCTGTATTAATGGGGAAATAAAATGGCTATAAACTACCCAGAACTACATTATAGACTTCACAAGCTTTCCAACAAGACTAAGATCACTCAATTTGGAATCCGGACAAGGGAGATACACACAAGGAAGCAACTGCAGAGCAGCAACAACCAACAAGCTCTTTTCTATTGCATTTTAAATCTATAAAATGACATTTGATGGAACAGTTCTTAGTGTGTTTGATTCCTGACTTCAAGAGATTTCTGTAGAGTCCAAGAACGCACAATTCGGAGTTCGGGTGAGAGAGTTATGGTCGTGCAAAGACATGAAGAAATAAAGACTATTAAGGCCACGCCCTTGCGTGACCCTACGCCAAGGTGCTCGAGAAGCGCTTTGGTGCTTTCCACCCACTTGGCCAGGCTATGAATATGAGCCAGGTCGTATATTTCAAGCACATCCAGGATCGACAAATGGTAAATTGGATCTTAGGAGTCATAAAAAGGAGGCTTTTCGATGGAAGAGGGAGTGGAGAAAAGGCAATTGGAGTGCAAGGCTTGAGAGGATTGGATTCGTGGCATCTCATCTCGTTTTTCTTACTCTACTCTCATGATTATGAATTCTAATTTGTATTTTCTTCATCTCATAATGTTCTAAACATCTAAGCTGATGTAACTTAGACTACATATCATGGATGAACTTTATTCTTTCAATTATTTAGCTTAAATCTTGCAATTGTTGGTTATCTTATTTCTGATTTGATTACATGTTGATACTTGGCCACTATTTACATGTATTAGCTTGGGCTTTGAGGTCGAAGACGAAACTCTTAGAATCGAATAAGGTATCATACAATCAATCATAGGATAGAGATACCATGGTTTTGTATGTGGTAAATAAGGATTGCAGGTTAGATCATCTCAGAGTTAAGGGGCTAGAGGCAGAGATGCAATAAAACCCGCTCTTGAGATAGGTACTCAACACTCGAGAGAGGTTGATGCATAGAAAAGATCACCTTACCATCCACATTCGCATAAATTATAGCTAAATACCTCTCATCAGTTCACTATGAACGAGTCGTGTGGAAATCATAAACCCTAAATGGCTTTCACCCTAAGAGAGAAACCGCTGCTAGTTATTTCACTTAGTTTGATTCTTAGTTTGATTTAGAGAAAGACACACATCCATAGCCTAGATAATATTAGGGTGGCTCTAAGCCGCATTTCTGTATCAAACTCCTTGTGGACGAATTCCTACCTACCTTTGTATCTACATTCCACGACACAGACACTTGTCAGATCTGTGGGATTTAATTGAGGTTTAACCTTATAGGCGCTTAGCACCAATAAGTTTTGGCATCCCTAATACCCTCAACAACTTATTAGATAAAATGTATTAAAATAAATAAATAAATAATAAAAGGAAAAAAGTAAAAATTAATATAAAGTAATATTTAAGTAAACTATTAATATTGACACTTTTTCCAAACTCATCAATCTACAAATAAAACTTGACAGCTTAAAACTCATAAAGTTAAACTAATTAATCCTTGTGGCGCAAGTGTACGCTGGAATGACAATATAGGTGAAATGGCTCATCCCAGCAAGAGTTTCAGAATGCCAGCCACCGACTTAAAGCACCCTAATATTATTATTCAGCTATGGATATTGTGTCACTACTTAAATCAACCAGAACTAACTATGAAATAACTAACGTATGATTTCTCTCTTAGGGTGAAGTAATTAGGCTTATGATTTTACTTGACTACATTCCATGGTGAACCTGAAGGGGCAGATATTTAACTATAATTTAATGCATGGTAAGTTGCTATTTTCTATGCATCAACCTCTCTCGGTATTACACCTATCTCAAGAGCGGGTTTTATTGCACTCATTTCAGAACCCTAACTGATGACTTGAATGATGGATATGTTCTTATTTACCAAGAAGCACAAAACCATGTATTTCTATCCTATGATTACTTATATACCTTGTAATGCCCTAAAATGTCCTAGAATTTTTGATAAATATTTTATTATATATTCGGCAAGTGAATTATTTCAAATCAGTTTTCCGAAATTGATGGAACTGATAAATCTGAGTGAAATGTAAATTGAGTGAGTATTAAGGATTGAATATTATATGCTAAATGAGAAAGTGATTGAACCCGCTAAATAACCTATGAAAAAGGCAAAATGTAAATTAGAAATGAGGACCTATAATAATGTTATAAGAATAATGATCATGAAATTATAATAAATAATGCACAAAGTGGAATATGAATTAAAATGAAAATTGTTAAAGGCCAAACAAGGCCTTATGGAAACAAAGAATTAAAGACCAAAAAGGAGGAATGAGAATGGCATCGAGTGTAGGCCAAACATGGCTTTGCACTTAATGATTTAATAAACAAGGGGCCTGCATTTAAGGAATATAGCACAAAATGTATTCAGGGCTCATTTTATGGAAAGCATGAATTGCTTTTGAGGGATACAAGAGAAAAGGGGGAAAAGTTTAGGTCATAAGATAAAGTTTTGATGGGTTTGCTTCCCATTTCTTGCCTCCTAAGAGATCAAGCAACCCATAAAGAGAAGAGATTCAAGATCGCTAAGGTGTAAGAAAATCAAACCCTAACCTCATATATTTTTGTGATTTTCGATTCGGGGAAAAGCCCCAACTTGGGTAAATGGATTTTTTTCTTGATCCAACCCACTTTCTTTGGAGTTGTTTAAGCTTGATTCATGGTGGGATGTGATCTGGCGAGTTTAGATGTAAAGAAATGTTGATTGTGGAGAAAAACGCAGGTGAAAACTGCCGCCATTTTGTGCAGAACACGAAAGGCCGATATCAAAATTCACTTAATGGGCACGTACCTCCATGGTGGATTTTGGCAGCAGAAGATCCAGTACCGATACTTCACCCGTGCGGTATTTGCATTCAAGACATTTTTGGTGCCGTAAGAGAAGTGGTACGATCACTCAAAGTGGTAATCAGACTAATCGACAACAGAACCGGGTACCGTACCACATTTCCACTTGCCCCTTGCTTTTGCTTATTTTTCACCGTTAAGTCCCGTATTCATGCACCGATTGTTAGGACCAAGATACATTAATGGGGGTTCAAAGGATAGAACTATGAAAACATACCAGACTACTTGTCTAAACCCAAGACTCAACTAAAATAAATTTGTAAATTCACTAAAATTGTTTAGCAATTATTTATCCACTAAGAGGGTGGAAGATTGTTAATAATTAGGGACGGGTGATGATCTAACCTAGGACCAGATCAAGATAAGGAAGTTAGATCCGATAAATGTTTTTTCTTCCGACTTATTTTATTTATATTTGTAGTTTACCAAGTAATTATAGAAAATGAGGTATATAGATTTAGTATATCTTTGAAAAGATAATAAGGAATGTGATATTAGGAAACCGACGAATGTGAATGATAAATCGAATTGTAAAACGACCGGGCAATTTCGATATCTTAAATTGAATGATATATCGACGAATCCACCTAACGGGATGCACCAATCGGCATCCACAATGGCTATACCCTGAAATTTTCCAATGTCCCACTGGTAGGATGCACCAATCGCATCCGCTGGCGATGGCGTATGGCACAAGAAATGTCCCACTTGGCGGATGCACCAATCGGAATTCGGCCATGATGGCGCATGGCATTTAAGTGATACCATGCTCTGGGGTGCACCAATCATCCCGGCTATGACGGAGACCAGCAAATGTAAGCACATTACCGAATGATAATAAGGGCGGGATCTACTTCAAATTAATCCGTCGTAAATGTGAATTGTTAGTCAAAGGAAATGACCAACATTGACGAGTATAAAAGGGATTTTATGTATATGCCTAAATCTCATAAATTGAATGGTGAATTGATTTATTGCATTGAAAATGCATGTTGTGATATGATAAATGATTTGAAAAATGAAAGCATGCGAAAATGAATATCATGAGTATATGTTGATATAATAGGCATTTAGTTTGATGTTAAATGCATGTCAAGTTAAATCGAATATTGGAATAGAATCAGATAGAACCACTAAGCATGAGCTGCTTAGCGTATAGTTTTATCTACAAGAAATGAGACAGAAGAAAGCACAAGATCATGAAGAGTCATAGATAAGTTGCGCGTATAAGAATAATTCCTCGCTATATGCATATCATTTCCTTTTGAACATGGGATATTTTGTAACAAATAGTCAACTAAAGAAATAGTTTTGTTTTGTATATCATTTTGAAAGTGGGCATAATACTTCACTGTAATTATTGTATTTTATAGAAATGTGTTGTTTGTGGGCCTACTGCTTAAAATGCTTCCGCAAGTAAATCGAAAAACCCAAAGAGAAATGACATAAAGAAAATGTTTTGATAAGATAATTGAAAAATCGTTAGAGAACCGGGTTCTGGCTTCGATCTGCTCTTCCTGGTCAGAGCTAAGGATTCAAGTCACACACTTTTGAAAAAGAAAACGAATAAAATGTAAATAAAAGAATTAAACGAAGGCCCTTGGTTTCTCGTCTGGACTCGCTAACTGGGTCACCGGGCCTGGGCTATATAGACACCTGATTCGGGCCCTGAGGTTTTCTTCATCTTTCAATAACCCCAAAGCCCTATCCTAACACATGTAATAATGTCAAGTATCAACATGTAATCAAATCAGAAATAAGATAACCAACAATTGCAAGAATTGTTAAAATTAAATTCTTGAGACAAAGTTCATCCAAGATGTGTTGTCAAAGCAGCATCATAAACCCTAGCTTAGATGTTTAAATATGAGATGTAGAAAATACAATTAGAATTCATAATCATGAGATAGAGAAGAAAGTAAGAGACACAGATGGCTAATCCAATCCTTTCAAGCCTTGCACTCCATAATTGCCTTTCTCCGCCTCCCTTTCTATAAAAACCTTCTTAGAGGCTCCCGAGGTCCAATTATAGCCTCCATCAAATCCCTCTCTGATGGGCCTCTAAATAATAGACCAAATTATGGTTTGTATTCATTTCACGAGCTGTGGGAAAGCACCACAAAAATCAAGCCTGGCACTGTAAGGAGATCCACGCAGAGGGCATGGCCCCTGTTAGCTTTTATTTTTATGTATTTGTACCATCATAATCCCTCTATCCAACTCAGATGGTGCGTTTCTTCGACTGTACTAAAGCTATTGAAATTAGAACTAAACATACTCAAGAACAGTCTATAAGATGTCATTTTATAGGATTAAATGCAATAGAACAGAATTGGTTGGTTGTTGTTGCTCAAGAATGTTTCCTTGTTTTGTTCCGACTCTCCCGAAAGTGTGTGTATCTCCCCTTGTCCGACCAATTGGAGTGATTCGGTCTTGTTGGAAAGCTTGTGAAGTCTATAATGTAGTTCTTGGTAGTTTATAGCCATTTTATTTCCCCATTAATACAGAAAAAACTGAAAGGTCAGATTTTTTATGCTATGTTTACTGATTTTCCAATTTTTCAGGTTCGCCCAAATTGCATTAGCCTCACAATGATGACTTAATCATAAATATGAACATTTAGAGCATTAGGGCTCTTATTTAACATAAGAACATTACTAAAAACTAAGTAAAACTTAGGGTTGTAATGAGTATTTATATACTTATCACACCCCCAAACTTAAATTCTTGCTTGTCCCCAAGCAAGAGACTGACTCAAAACAAAACAAAACAAAAATTGAAAATAAAATGAACTAACAAACAATGAGATAAGTGAGATAACATGATGCCAAATGGAAGAGTCACTATGAACGCAATTTATCAATATTAGCACTTTCAACCAAAATTTAGGGTCCTTAAACTTTTAAATTCTCTAAAGAACATGGCCAACCAAAGCATGGTGAGCAAAGAAAGTCAACCCCCCAAGTTCTCAATGACCTTCCTAAGGAGTCTAAGCCAGTGATACGATTCGAGTGTATAGCAAGGTCTTAGCACCCCTAAACTTAAGCTCAACTCACCTATTCGGAAAAAGCTAACTAAGAAAGGATAGGAACGCACCCTTTTTATTTAGACCTAAAGCATCTAAAGATTACTTAAGTACCTAAAAATGAAAGAAAACCAGTTCTAAGAAGTTTTAGATGAGTGAATCTTGCTGGGATCCATTGCGACTCCCACTAGTCGTTAAGGGCACCAAGCACTCGAACACTCAACCAAACTCAAAGGCCCTAGGTTGTGGAAGGATCCATCTTTCCGTCCTATGTATGGCGAAGGAAGCGCCAATGACTCTACTGGGCTGGTCAGTGGCATTAGGCTTCAAAGGCCTCTCGACTTGCCCAGATTCGAATGGATGATCCCACTTATTCTATTCACAAGCAACTTTTTTACATTTTTCTTTTCTTTTGTTTTTTTTTGTCTTTTTTTTTGCAAGTGATTTGGGGCTCAATGGAAATCCTCTTTTGCAAAGGTGTCCCATCACCTAGGTGGTTAGAATCTTCCAAGGCTAGTTGAATTCAAGACAAAAGGGTTTGGAGCCAAGGTATACAAGGGAGACCAATAGTGTGTGTGTGATAGATTCCTTGAGAAATAGTTTCTTGCAGCACAAGGGAGGTGACTAAGCTAAGTCACTCATACAAGCAAGTACAATTCCATCACGAAAAACTAAGGGTCCCATCCACTTTACTATTGCCCTTTTTCAAATGTTTGTATTCAAAATGACTTTCTACTAACCAGCAAGGCATCAAACTCACTCATACGAGACATAAAACAAATAAAAGAAAGAAAGAAAGAAAAGCACATGAAAATAACAACCTAGCAACTAAAAAGAACTAATTAAATTTTTTTTTTTTGTTTAAGCTAAATAACATGCATGATAAACAAATAAGCACTAACTAGGATAATGACCATACCCCAAAACTTAGGACATTAGTGTTCTCAATGATGTGTGGAAAATATAAAAGTAATGCATAGGGTATGGGTACTCCCCTGGTAATCATGGTCAGTTATGAGCGGGATCCTGCCATGGGGGTAGGGCTTGAGGCTGGTACACCCTTGTAGAAGCATTCGGTGGTGACCCGACTCATGCGGATAACAACTCTTCCGATAGAGATGTCGAGGCCCTCGACTGCTCGTATTAAATAATATCTTGCCTATGGCTGAGTAATGTCTGGCCCACTGAAAGAGACGACTGTGTATCCAAGAGGCGGTCAAGAATAATGGCTTGTCTGCACTGCTCTTGGAGAATGTTGTGGAGTTGCTCATCCACATCACTAGGAGGTGCACTAGAAGGGCCCCCTATCTCACATGTTCTTGGGAATGAAGGTTCAGCTGGCATCTCCTCGTTAGAACTTTTACATGCCCTGAGTCATAAGCACCCTCTGGAGTTTCTGTCTGTCTTTTTCCCCTCAATGTCGTCTCACTTAATGGGAGCATGGATTATATCCTCTCTTCATTGGATCCCACCATTACCAGGTCAGACACAACAAGAATCAAAGCTAGGTGCCCAAAGGTTTTTGTGCATCGTGCACTGATGTTACTCAAAATGTCTTCTTCTATCATTTTTCCAACATAAAAGTAAATGTTCTTTACTATGGTGTATATGCAAATGGATTTAGCTTTTGTTACCTCTGTAGTCATTACCAAAGTGGGGTGGAGGTTAAGGTGCTATAAAAATATACTGAAGTAGTTTTGCCATCCATGTCAACATAGAAATTTGGAACTTTACTACTTGATTGGAGGCATTGGTCTTCCAAGTCCCCTTACCATAAGTGAGGAAGGATATGATGGAATCATAATCTGGACATCTTTGGAGAACATCAAAGACTGAGTTATCCACCTCTTGTAGTCCATAGAAAGTGTTAATGGTGTCCCTTCAAAACGAGACCCATTTGCCTCTTACAAACACTCTTCTATCCCTATGCTCTAGTTGTTAGGAGTAGAATTCTCACTAGTGTGGCCATGGCTGGCTGGTGTGGCTCTAACAAAGGTGCCTTACCTCTACTTTGAATTCACGTGCCAATTCGAAGGAGGTCTTGAATCCTCTTTCCATGATGAAAGTCGCCTCGGGTTTTCATGGCAAAAGATGAAAATTCGTGAGTACATTGAAGTGTGACAAACTTGTCTTCAATTTCTTCGGTTGGGTCGATGTAGAATGGCCACGGATACTAGAGTACTTTTTCTTTTTCTTTGGTGCCATAATCTGATGCAAGATCACTTCTCAATTAAGCCTCAAGTTGGAGTCATTCAATTCTCAAACAAACAAGCCTTCTAAATGAACCTCAACTCATTGATGCATTTCATCAAACACTTGGTGGGCACTTGGTGTTGAACTTTTTAAAATTCACCACTAAGTTGAGTTATGTTTGCCCAAAATACAACCCATCAATTCTCCAATGTCTATAATTAACCACAATACTAGATGACTTGAGCCTACCAAATGACTTGAAAATTTCATTCCCTTTTCTTCCCTAGAACTTTGGAAACAATGGCATGTGGAGTGCACCTCAAGCTTACAGGAGGGTATGCTTAGAATGGTGGGTTCGGGCACTTAGGTGGTGTTAAGAGTGAAAAATTTATCACGTAATGGTATTAAAGCAGAGACATGGAAGCTCAGCATGAGTTTTCAGATTTTTGGGTACAAACATATTAGGTTGGGTGTGTGATAATTGAATGTGGGAGGAGGCTCTTTAAGTAGCTACTGCATCCGGTGTGATAAACTGAATGTGGGAGGAGATTTGTTTTGGTAGCTACTGGATCCCACGCCGATGCGTGGAGCACGCATGTAGTGGCATGCTTGAGGAGGATTTCTTCACTGTAGGCCACGCTATTGCTTGCCTTTCTTACGTTGCTGCGTGCGGATGAGAGCTGTTTATGTGTGAGAGGCTTCTAGGAATTTTAAACACAAGCTGGATCCCACGTTGGTGCGTGGAGCACGCACGCAGTGGCGTGCCCGAGGAGGATTTCTCCACTCAGGCCACGCTATTGCATGGCTTGCTCATGCAATTGCGTGTGGATGATACGCAACAACATAGGAGTCATGAAGTTGCATGCTCGAGGCTTCAAAAATCCTGCTCCTTTATTTTGTTATCTCAAAGGAAGCTGTATTAGATTGTAAGCTATTAGTGGTGGCTACTGGTAAAGTTCAAAGCCTGAGAACCTTTGAATTTTACATTCCCCGCACTCGAATATGCAAACACATGAGATGTGAATTAGTTGGTCCGAAATTCTATCAATACATGACTACGTAAAATAAGAAAGAAACCAAAATTAATCATAACATGCATAAAATAATGAAATGAAGTTAATTAAAGAAATTAAGAAAATAATAGAAAAAAACCCTATGCTTCGTTGCCTCTGGCAAATGGGCGCTTTGTTTAACGCCGATACCGACTTTCCCAGATTCCACGGGCCCTACACCGCCACAAGGTTGCTCCTTTGATTTTGCTTCGTCAATATGATAGAGACGTTGTCGCTCTTGGAACTCACCGCCAGGTACACGGTTTTAACCTTTGCCTGCTTACCTTAAATGTGCCCTTGTCCGGGTGTGTGATTTCAATAGTACCATATGGGAACACTTGAGTTACAACGAATGGGCCGGACCATCGAGACTTTAGCTTTCTCGGGAACAACCTAAGCCTTGAATTAAACAACAAAACCAATTGGCTAGGGGTAAAGTGCTTCCTTACTATGTGCTTATCATGCCATGCCTTAGTTTTTGCCTTATAAATCCCCGCATTCTGATAATCCTCATTTTGGAATTCATCTAGTTCACATAATTGGAGTAACCTCTTTTCTCCAGCTGCTTTCATTTCCATGTTCAATTGTCGAGTCGCTTAATAGGTCTTATGCTCAAGCTCCATTGGAAGGTGGCAAGCTTTGCCAAAAACTAGCCTATAGGGGGACATGCCTATTGGGGTCTTAAAAGCAATTCGGTATGCCCATAAAGCATTATCGATTTTAACTGCCTAATCTTTTCGAGAAGCATTCACAGTCTTCTCGATGATTGCCTTAATTTTTATGTTGGATACCTCTGCCATCCCATTGGTTTGGGGATGATAGGCTAGGGAAATTCTATGGTCGGGACCCTATACTTCAATACGCTTTTCAACCCACTTATTACAAAAGTATACCCTCATCACTTATTAAGGCCTCGCCCGAACCGGGTGAAGATATTTCTCCTTTTGAGTAACTTAAGCACCACCTTAGCATCATCGGTTTGAGTAGCAATTGCTTCCACCCACTTGATACATAATCCACTTCTAGTAAAATGTAATTAGTTCGCTTATAGGAAAGATGGATTAACATGATAACTCAAAATACTATAGAATTTTTATAATAATTTTATTATATATTCTAGGTATGAATTGAGCCAAACTTGTGTTTTTCCGGGAAAAATGATAAATTGTGAAATGTGAAATGAATATGTGAGCATATGATTAAATGTTATATGCTAAAATGAGAAATTGATTGAACCCGGAAATAAACCCACGTGTAAAAAGGGCGAATTTGGAATTGGTAAAATAAGGACCTAAGGGTCAAAATAGAATAAGCTTTAAATGCAAAAGGAATTAAATGATAAATGAAAGTGAAAATGAAGACCAAAAAGGAGAAAATGAGAATGGAATTTCAGGTGTGCGCAACACGACCTTACACTTAAATAGAGAAATAAGACCAAATGTGGTCTTAGGAATATACATTTGCATTTTGAGCAAAAACGTTTTGAGAGCAAGTGTGGAAGAAAGCAGGGGCTCTTGAAAAAGGTTAAGTGATTTTGCTGAGATCATCCCATTTCAGCTCTAAGTGATAGAGGAAGAAGGTTGGTGCAAAGGGTTCCAAGAGATTCACATTTAACCTAAACCTAGAAAGTCAGATGGATGTTGGGTTAGAAATGTAACACCCCGAAATATACCCAGTCGCCTTCAAGATGTTTAGGTATTTCCTTAGAATAATTTTGAAATCTTCAGAATTTAAATACAAAACACTTAAACTGGTAAAACCTGTGAAATAAGAAAAGGTAAATTTGTAATTTGTCAAATTGGGACACAAAAGTCATAAGATAAGAAGATGTGAGGCTATTATAGAAATATCATAACTTATGGTGCCAATAGAAGGGAATTGAAGGACCAAAGTGCAATAAAAAGGAAATTAAAAGTCAAAAGGGGATAAGACAAAGTTGGTCTCTCATT
The DNA here is from genome assembly GCA_016808115.1 of Tetrastigma voinierianum. Classification (NCBI taxonomy): domain Eukaryota; kingdom Viridiplantae; phylum Streptophyta; class Magnoliopsida; order Vitales; family Vitaceae; genus Tetrastigma; species Tetrastigma voinierianum. The sequence goes on along the minus strand of JAEQBH010009106.1, from coordinate 34,126 downwards.
TTGGAGAGCCAAAATGGAGAGCTAAAAACGTAGAGTGAAGAAGAAGAAGGAGAAAAAGAAGAAGGAGGAAGAAGAAGAAGAAGAAGAAGAAGAGAAAGGTATGGAATTCTTGTTTGGAAGTATGGAAACTAGGATTTTATATGGGAATTATGGTTTTGTATAGATTAAATGAAAGATATGGATTTTTATGGATTGCTAGGGCTTTTGTATGGAGAATAGTTTGTTCCAATTCTAGGGTTTAGTTAGGAACTCATCTTAACTCTAGATTTGTTGAGAGTTGGGTTGGTAAAACCCTAGTTTGTATAAGATGAGTATGGAATCCTCCCTTGAGTATGGATTCTAGTTTAAGATGTATGGATGTAGCGCCCCTTTGCGGTCCGACCCGATTGGCGGATTCGAACCGGTTCTGGGATGCTCGTTTAATTCTTTTTATTTAATTTTATTTTTAAAAAATGCCGCGACTCGAATCCCCGGCCCAATCCGAATGGCGGATCTGAATCGGAGCCCGGTTTACTCCGACCGTTTTCATTTATCTTATCAAATCATTTTTTTTACTTCATTTTATTTTAGAGTCTTCATTTACGCGGAAGCATCTCAAATGGTAGGCCCATAAACATTTACTTTTATATAATTCATTTACAAAATGGCGATTGCGCCTTTAAATGATTTACAAAACATTAGTTCAGAGTTCAACTCTTTTGTTCACAAAATGTCACATGTTAAAAAAGAAATGATATGAGTGTGACGGGGTATATACTTATACGCCGCAACTTGCTCTATGACTTTGTGCTTCTTGATCTCGTCTTCTTTCATGTTTACTCAAAACCTGCGCATAGATAAAAACTACATGCTAAGCATTTTCATGCTTAGTGGTTCATACGCTCTATTCAATTTTCGCTATACTGCCATGCATTTATCATAAAACCATGCCTTTATATCAAACTATACTCATGCTTTGTTCATTTCGCATGCTTTCACTTTACAACCATTGATCATATCAAATATGCATTTTCGCTAAGTAAATAAATCATTCGGTACTCAATCTATGAGATTTAAACATACACTCTAAAGATGTGTTTTAGTTTACAACCTATTTACACCTACCGGGTTAGTTATTTCACTTTGTCTATACACTTACATTCATGACGGATACCGCTCGTGAATCCTGTCCTTTTTATCATTCGGTAATGTGCTTACACATTTAATAATTTCGGTCTCCCATCATGATGGATGCCGATTGGTGCACCCCACCATGTGGTCACTTATAAATTCCATACGCCATCAAGACGGATGTCGATTGGTGCATCCCGCCAAATGGGACATTAGACAATTTCGGGTTGTCTTCATGACGGATTCAGTTCGTGAATCCCGTCATGTTGGTCGTTCAGTATATCGATTCAATTCAAGATGTCAAGAATTGGACCAATTGCTTACACCGACATTAATCATTCATGCAATTAATCGCCAAACATTTCAAATATCACATTTTCAAATCCATATGCACTTTCGTAATATCATTTCAAAGATATTCTCATTCTATATAATCATTTCAGATTTATTTGGTAAACTACCAAAACACTTGAAATAAGGATAGAGGTCAATGAACAAACCGAAGTTGTCGGCTCTCGTTTCCTTCCCTTAAATCTCGGTCCTAGTCCCTAGTCAATAACAACTACGCCACTTTTAGTGGATAAACAATTATTATACATTTTTAGTGAATTACAATTAATCTTCGTTAACGGTCTTGGGTTAAGACACTAAGTCTCGGGGCCTTAAAGATTTAACTCGCTTCATTGAGGCGATGAGGTATTTATATTTTTCACTTAGTTTTATTTTTATTTGAACCCTCATTAAACATTCATTAGGGTCCTTAAACTATCGGTGTACGAATACGAGGTGTTTGGAAACAAAATTCCAAAATATGTTCACTATGAACAGTGTCTACGCCGTAGCGTACCCGAGGGGTGCCATTTTGGCACCTCGGCCTTGTGGTGGCGAGGGCATCCCACGCTGCGGCATAGGGCTATGCCGCGATGTGGGTTCCCTACGCTGTGGCGTAGGAGCCCGATGCCTAGATTTTCCAGTTTGCTCATTTTTGCGATTTCTTCCAAAAATCACTCAAAATCTCAAAACAAATCATGGGAATCACTCCCAATAACATTCTAAAGTCATCCTAAACCAACCATGAGCAAAACCCATGGATGGATTAGGGTTTTTCTAACCCAAACATCATTTAAAGAAATCTAGGGTTTGGTTCTTACCTCAAATCCCTATGCACTTGAAGCCTTAGCTTTCTTCTTCCTTCTTCCTTACAATATCTTGCACCAAAGAGCAAGCCCTACACAAATCTCTTGATCTTCACACACAAAACCCTAGCTTTTCCTCTCTTAAGCTCTCCCACACGTTTTTGCTCAAATGAGCATTCTAAGACCAATATGGTCTAGTATCACTCATTTCCTAAGGCCATGTTCGGGTACATCAAAAACCCATTTTTGGATTTAAGTTGCCTCAATTTACCTTATAGCACATTAATCACTTATATTTGCAATTAAACACATAAACATTTCCTCAATGGACACTTAGGTCCTCATTTACAAATTCCAATTTATTCTTCTTCACTTGGGTTTATTTCCAAGTTCAATCAATTTCTTATTTCACTATTTACAAGCTTACTCGCTTCGAAACCTAAGTTTACTAAATTCATACTGAATATATGCACAAATTATTATAAAATTTTGGTATTTTTGGGGCGTATAATGGATACATGTTTGTGTGTTAGGAAGTTAACCTAACTTACAAGTATTTGAGTCAGTTTGGAAACCCCACTAATCTCCATGTTTGGTTTTGCTGCTAGGAACACATTTGGAGTTTTTTTGTGGTGCTTGTGGATTATTTTAGGGTTTTTAGTTGGATTTCTGGAAAAAAAAGGACAAAATCAACAATAAAATTGGCACATTTGGTCCTACGCCGTGGCGTAGATCCTACATAGCAGTCAGAGGGTCCATGCACAACAAGTGGCATGTCCACGCCACAGTCGAAGGACTAGCCGCAGTTGAAGGGAATCACGCCACGGCGCAGCTAATGCCACGATTGAGATTTTTATGTTTTGCTTTATTTTGTCATTTCGTTGCTCCAAGAACTTGTCTATTGGACTAATGAGGACCCTATAAGTGTATGAAAGGGTCCATTCATGTTTGGAAGGTAAAGGAATTAGATCATAATTTCATTTCTACTGAAAGGTTGCTGGAAACGAATGCCCCTATGATAAGATAGTAGGTTTCTGAACACATATCATTGTAGGACTGCCTAAGGCCAGATATTGAATGACATGGCACTCCCGCGAAGTGTGGCACTTACATGCAAGGCATCGCCACCGATTAGTGCTGACACTTCGCTAGTGCTACTAACTCGCTACGCGGGTAGAAATGTCTCTGATTAGTGCTTTGGCACTCCTACTAGTGCTACGACACTTCTATTAATGCGGGGCGCACACGCCGATTAGTGCTCTCAAGACCTTGCTGCTCGGCTACACTTGTTATGTGGGCGTACACGCTTCAATCGCTGCATCGACACCTTGCCAGTGCTACGGCACACACTCGCTACTTGGGCAAGCATGTCTCTAATCAGTGCTTCAACACTTCTTCTTTGTGCTACGACACCTTAGTAATGTACAGTACCTTCGGGTACTTATTGTGTTGTGTCCTACTCATTTCTTATTACTGGTCTAGGTATTCCAACAGTTATATGATAAGAGTCTGAATAACGAATAAGGTTAAAGAATAAGCCTCGTAGGTACCTTACTGCACCTTAATATAAGTATGTTCGTAACCCTAATGAGATCTCGATAAATATATGTCTCCGCTTATAAGTACAAGAATACGTATTAGTTTGAGCTATATGAATTCATGCAAATTCTAATATCTCATCAGATATCTCAGTTATCAAGAGATGCCTACTATAAAAGAGTATTAATGCATGTGTATATGATGAGTAAAAAAAACTTATTAATTTATAATCCATTTTTCTGATTAATGTTACAATGTAATTACTTATTTTTATGCAGAAATGTGGAGATTTGACTAAATTTATATTTTTCAGATTTTTATAGAAGAAGCTGCAATTCCAGCAAGAATCCAAAAGAAAATGAGATATATGGCCAAGCAACTAGGTTGCGATAGACAGTTGAGGTCGCGATAAGGAATTCATCAGTTCAATAGTTTTTAAGTCACGACCTGGTTGATAATGTTGCGACAATTCTGTAAGACAAAGGCTTCAAGTGTGTCATGACATCCTTGTGATAAGTCGCGAGAGAGGAAAATTTAAGACTGCACAAACGATGTCGCGACAGAAAATCGAGGTCGCGATGAGGAATGGATGGTTGGATGAGCTGACAAGGTCTCTATTAGAAAATCTGATGTCAGTAACAAAATATGTCGAAGACACTAGTCGAGGTCGCTACAGGATTTCATGTCGCGACATCAAAATGAGCCGAATGCTAAAACATAAGCTGTGACTAAGTTTGGCTAAATCGCGACAAGAACAAGGTAAGAAGGGCCACCACTCAGTCGCGACACACTTTCTAGGCCGCGACCAGAAAAAGAAGCTAAATTGAGTAGAAACTGTTGTGACTCAAAAATGAGGATTGCGATAAGATTGAAGAAAACTACCGCGATATGCTTTCGAGGTCGCGACAGAATCAGTAAGAAAAGAAACAACCTCACAGCCGCGACCTAATCTCATGCCGACAAGAAAATAGACAGACAAGAAATTTTTGAGTCGCAACTACATGAAGGCGTAAAAACAAGAAATGATGTCGCGAACATGGCAAGAGAGGTCGTAATCAAGGATCAAATGAAGGACAGTCGTAATTGTGTCATGACATGAAATTGTGGTCGCGACACAGAATTCAGTAAAAGGAAAGACAGTAAGGCCGTGACATGAAATTGTGGTCACAACATAAACACTTGGAGACCAGAAAAATATGTCGCAACGAGGATTAAAGTGGCTAGCAATGTGAACGGCGCTATATTAAAGAAACTGGTCGTGACACATAATTCTAAAGAAAGAAAAAGTCGTCGCGATATGAAATCAGGTCATGACACAAATACCTAGAAACAAGAAAATGTGGTCGCAACAAGAGTCATCACTACTAGCAACTAAACATGGTCACGACGCTATAAATTCCAAATTAATGACCGCGAACATGATGATTCTCAGGAAACATGCTAAGTAAAAGTAGACAACAAGATTTCCAAGTCGTGACACACATGACAAAACAAAAGAGTCAAGGGGTAGTCGCGACAAGGAATTCATGTCGGACCAATTAACTAAGAAAACTCGTAGAAAGAACAAAGCTTCCGCAACAGTTTCGAGGTCACGACCCAAACGACGAAGTTAGCCATTAAAATCGGGAAATCCACCGAGCCTTTGAATCAGCCCAATAGCCGGAGGTGTATAACAAAGGCTCCGCTGTAGCTAAGAGGCGCTCTTCCAACCTGCATCCTCGGGATTGAAGAAGACTCAATTGTATAATTTTAGAATAGATTTTTCTTTCTTTTCTTTTCGATCTCGGAACTTAATCGTCGTAACGCGTTGAAGCGAAATTTAATTTTCATTCTTTTCCACCACCGCCCTCGAATCCTAATGGAACTGCACCAATTATGGATTTCGTTTACGCTTTATTACAACTATCACGTGGGCACGATCGCTTGCTCCATTGTCTGTGATGCGCTTTTTGATACAACTTCCCCACTTTGGATTTATCGTTAGTTATAGTCTTTTCTGCATAAATTAAAGAGAAGTACTTGAAATTGGGGGATTTATTTGATTGATGTTGTTCTTAAATTGATTGTTCTCAATAGTAGTATCGAGTACCCTTCCAAGGATTGTTTCCTGCTCTGATTTCCAGGAGGCCCTTTGAGTGACACAGAGATGGAGATTCCCAGCTCTAACATTCAACTATGGCATGTTAGACTACCATTGAAGAACCACTTAGCTCGAGAGTTCACTTAGATAAATTTCATTTCATCATAGTTGAAGTTGAAGGTTATTTATCAATTTAAATAATCATAGATCTCACCTTGATATAGTGGAAGGACCTCTAACTCGTAAGAAGTAGATCTAATCATGAAAGAGAAAGATCCATCAAATTTAAAGGGAAGTGTCATCAATCATTTTGGTAGATTTTGCAATGACCTTGTCTTCTGGTAGTTAAGAAACTGTAGTCTTAAGAAATGTATGAAGTATTGAAAAAGAAAAATACCAAGATCTTACAGAACATTAGAATACAAGAACTCGATTAGATCCATGTCTTCGAGAGAAGCAGGACCCCATCAGGAATTAAGGAGAAATCCAAACCTGCATTATCAAGGCTCTTTTGACAAATCCATATCCAAATTCGTGATAGAGTCTAAATGGATGCAATGTAGAAACAACGCTTACAAGATTTCCTTGTTAGTGTTAATTTCACGTAGAACCGATTCAAATAATATTTTAGTTTGTATCATTTTATTTGTTCTATTTTAATTTCTCGTTTGTAGATACATTCTCAGACAATTATCTCAAATTCTAGCCGAGCAAACTCGACTATGGAGGTTCAAATAGAATGATTCTGAGTAGATGGGGTAGTTGAATTTAAAAATTCTTGTCAATCTCTGTGGGAATGATATCTTAACTTTACTCCAATTTTTACTACTAGATGACTTGCACTTATAAAGTGTCACATCAAACCATTTATAATTCCAGAACATAAAATCAGTTTTATTCATTTCTAAGAAACTCCATTCCAATTTGACATAGCTGCAGGAAAATGGTAAGGCTCCTGTATAATTGTTAAATTTAGGGGTTTAGTCTATATTTAATAAAAAAGGCACTACGTATAAGTCATATGTTTCCCACTAAGTGTTAAGCTTAGCACGGGTTTTAATCCGTGTAGGTATAGAGGAGGACGTCCGCGATCTTTCGTGACTCGCTGGCCAAAGACACTCAGGTCCATAACCGCAGGTTTCTCATTCTAATTATGTAAATGTAAATGTACAGTTTTTTGTATATGTATATGTAAATGGGACTCAGGATTGTATGTATTGACACTGCAAACACCACTACGATGGTAGTTTTATTTTTGTATCTTTGGATATGATATTTTGATTCAGTTATAAGACTTGGACCCACCAATGTCTGAAAAATCAAGTAAAGAGTCTAGTATAGGCTCGCGCGCCCCTTCGTTTGCCTAGGCGGGGGTTGGGGGCGTGACAAGAAAAACCCTAATCCATCCATGGGTTTTTCTCATGGTTGGTTTAGGATGATATTATGATGTTATTGGGAGTGATTCCCATGATTTGTTTTGGGATTTTGAGGATTTTTGGAGAAAAATCGCAAAAGAACAAAAACTGGAAATCTAAGCATATCGGGCTCCTACTTCGCAATGCAGGGAACCCACGCTGCGGCGCAGACCTATGCCAAGGAGTGGAATGCCTCACCATGGCGAGGCCGAGGTTCCAAAATGGCACCCCTCGGGTATGCCATGACATAGCAAAGCTACGCCGCGACGTAGCTACTGTTCATAAAGGGCAAAATTTTGGATTTTGTTCCAAAAGTCTAGTTTTTTTACATCGATAGTATAGAAACCCTAATAAATGACTAATGGGGGTTCAAATAAAGAATCGAAACTAACGAAAACGATCGCATCTCACACGCTAAGAAAGCGAGGGCAGACTAGTGTCTTAACCCAAAACCGCTAACGAAGATAAATTTGTCATTAACTAAAAATGGCACACTGTTTATCCACTAAGAGTGGCGAATTGTTATTGGATCAGTGGACGTGAGGATCACCTAACCTAGGACCGAGATTGAAGGGAAGGAAACGAGAGTTGACAGTTTCGGTTTGTTCACTGAACCTCTATCCTTACTTCAAGTGTTTGGTAGTTTACCAAATAAATCTGAAATGATTGTATGGAAAATGCATATCTTTGAAATGTTATTACGAAAGTGCATATGGATTTGAAAATGTGATATTAGAAGTATTGACAATTAATTGCATGTGAGTGATTAATTGAATTATAAACGAATTGGTCAATTCTTGACATCTTGAATTGAATCGACATACTAAACAGCCAACATGGCGGGATGCACCAATCGACATTCGTCATGAAGGCAAACCAAAATTGTGCAATGTCCCACATGGCGGGTGATGAGTCTTAAACTCATCTATTTTTAATCCATTTTTTTGGCTTGTTTTTAGTAGTTTCTGATTAGTTTTAATGCCAATTATGGAATATTAACCAAACTTGTGTCTTGCAGGTTTTAATTCAAAAAGGAGAAAATTCCAGCAAGAAAGAAGAGAAAAACAATAATTGTAGCAGTCTATGTCGCGATTGAAATTTGTGTGTCGTGACAAACTTCCAAGCAATTACCCAAGAAACCGTGTCGCAACAACATTTCCCATGTCGCAACACCATAATTTGATTGTTGATAATTGAGCTAGGTCACGAGAAAGTAGCGGTGTCGCTACAGAATGGGAAACATATGCAAGTCGTACCGAACAAGATAGTTTGTGTTGCGATACACATCGAATCGGTTGCAGAATATCATCCGCCGAGACGTAACCTCGCTTGTCGCTATTAATCGGCTTCTGCAACATGGAAAAGTTTGTTGAGACAGAAAAGATGCTGAAGAAGAAGTTTAGGGTGCGACAAGAAAACTAGGTAGCGATAAAGGGTGCTTAATGGATGATCTGACCTAGTTGCAACAAGGAGAGTCAATGTTGCGACATACTCAAGCTGTGCTGTGTTTTGTTGTCAAGGGACAGAGATCTTTAGGTCGCGTATACGTAATCACCGAACACTAAAAGTCGCTCCCACGATAGGAAATATGGGTCGCGACACAAAAATCAGCTGAACATAGAAAAGTCCTGTCACGATAGGAAATATGGGTCGCGACACAAAGACAAGCTGGAGGCAGAAAAGTTATGTCGCGACTAGAAAAACTAGGTGGCAACAGGAAAATATGCTGCATGCAGAAAAATGTCATCGCGACATAACATATTTCGGGTCATTACATGCAAACATCTCCGCATAGAAGTCCGTGTCACAACAACATAAAAAATGAAGCCGCAACAAGGAAACAAGCTTATGGCGTGCAACTCATTACATGTACTTTAGGTCACGACCGAAAGATGACAATAATACAAGACAAAGGTTGCAAAAGAACTGCAATGGTAAATGCTATCACGACAAGTATAGCTGGGTCGCGACACCAATTTGAAGAAGCAAATGAAGATCACACCGCCGCAAATCCAAGAAAACACTATTGCGATCAAATCCATGAAGAAACACAGAAATAGGTCATGTATGGCGCAAGACCGTTTATTAATAGAAACCTCGCAACAAAAATTAAAAACTCACACACGTAACTTTCAAGTCGAGGTCGGAGAAGACAACTGGGGCCTAAATTTAACGTTATTCATAAAGCATTGAAGTTAGGGCCCAAACTTTTAGGGCTTTATAAATAGAAACGATCGCGAAAGCGAAATACTAATTCCAGAATAACGAACTGCAGTACTGGGAGCTGAGACTTCTTTTTGTATTATATTTTTCTAATATTCTTGTTTTTTCTTATCTGCTTTCAGAGATTAGCGCTTTTAGCGTGGGATTTTGATTCGTTTACTGGATCTGAAATAGTAATTTGTTCTGAAGTTTTGAAGTTGAAATTTAATGTTGAAAATCATTTACGACATTATTTGAATTCAATGAACTCCAGATAAACGCTGGAACTCATTTCTTTAGTTGATCGTAAAGCATGCTGGAATTTTCCTAATCGTATTTTAGCAGATGCCGTGAATCCAAGCCAAGAACACAACCCATCGGGAAAGAACTGGATGTTAGTTAGTGGTCTTTTCTTACAAAATGAGAAGAAAATTTCCGAGTTGAATCTTGGAATTTATTTGAATGGTGTTGTTCTCAAATTAATTGCTCCTAATTTAAGAAATGATACCTAAGAAAGACTATTTGTCTGGCTTTGATTTCCGTGAGGCCCTCGAGCGATAATGTAGATGGAGATTCTTAAGGGCTTAGACCAGTTACTTGGGGGTATGTTAGACTAATATTGAAGAACCAATGAGCTCTGAATGGTTACTTAGATAAATCCTCACCTGCCATAGTTTGAGAATGGCCAGTGATATATCAATTTAATCAATTAGAGATCTCTCTTTTACGTCTGGAAGAATGATCTTGATCCCATACATGAGATCTAATCAAGGGAAAAGAGAACTCTTTTAGATCTTAAGGATGAGATATAATTCCTTTTGTAGAAATCTAGCAGTTGCCCTGTCTTGGGAAGCAAGAGATCCGCAGTCATAAGAAATGGGTATGAAGCATTGAAAAGCAGAAAATACCTAGAGACGCAGTAGAAATTCTATTCACAAGTAATTGATTAGAATCATGTTTCAAAAATTAACATGAACCTCAACTCAATGAAAAGTATGGTTAGAGGAGGAATCCAAACTATACTACCTTGCCTCTTGACAAATTCAGATTCCAACTCAGGGGAAAATAGAAAGAGATTAGGATGCAAGAATTGACAATTTCACAACAGTGAATCCCAGTGTTTACTTCCAACAATAATTTGGTTCAGTCCAATTTATATTTAGGATTTAACTTTTTCCCTTTATATTAGATGTAGGATTCTAGTTATTACAATTTTTATTAGTTTATTAAATTTCCATCTAAAATGGATGTTCAAATAGTGTAGAACTTGAGTAGTCGGGGTAGTTGAAGTTTAATTTCTTTCAATCTTGTGGGAACTGATAACTTACTATAGGTCCACTTTATTATTTGTACGTCTTCATGCACTTACAGTAGCTTTTAAGACCAAAATAAATCTTGAATTGAGTTTAGAATAAAATTATTCTTCCATGAATAAAGCAGCAAGCAGAGTCCAGTTGTCAGTTCAAACGCTGTCAGTAGATTAAATCAACATGCCTCAAGAATGGTTCATAAATCGAATGTACACCATGTCCATTACGCAGGTTACATCTGGATTCTTGGTTGAAGTCTTAAATATTAGTGGCATGCAAACAGTACATATCATTTGGTCTTAACAAGTTTTTGGCGTCGTTGCCGGGATCTAAAGAATTTAAAAATCAATATTCCGATTAAAAGAGTAGAAATGATAATTTGAACATTTTTCTTTGTTTACAAAAAATGTCAAAATCAACAAAATGCTTCTTTAACCCAGAATCAATAAGCTACCGATATTTTTGTAAGCTAATAATATATAATTTTTGTTATCATTGACTCTATTTGATCTCAGTGTGTTTCCACGTTCAGGAAAATATTAAATGCATAGAAAATTAGAAGCAGGGCTGCTACCTCTAGATACAGAAATTGAAAGAACCCTGAAATTTTTGAGAAAAACTACCAGTGTTGAAGATAGAAGTATGGCTCATCAAATAGAAAGATTGCAGACTATTCCAGAAGAAAAAGAAGTAGAGAGACCATAGAGGCCTAACATAATGGAGGAATTTTGGAGGCCCGTCATCCGAGAAAAGAATACTTTCTGCGTAGAGAATGACCTATTGGAAGCAAACAACTTTAAATTGAAACTGACTTGTGATTACAATGGATTCGACACGAGTTCATGGCCGCCTGGAAGATCGAATGAGCATCTGGGGAGATTTATGAGGATGCGAGACCTTTGTGAAACTGAATGGAATGGGCTGATGTAATCGAAACTGCTCTTCCCATTCTCATTGAGAGATCTTAAGCGACCATGGTTTGACTCCTTTGCCCGGTGGGATCGAGTTAATACTTGGGAAGAGCTGGTGGGAAGCATTCGTGAGCGGGTTTTCCTTCCGGCTCTCCTTTGCTAAGAGAAGAGGAGAAATCATTGTGTTTAAGCAAGGGGAGGATGAAAGTCTCTACACTGCATGGGAGAGGTTCAAGAGATTGTTGAAGAGGTGCCTTATGCATGGGATAGATCTGACAACTTAGATGGACATTTTCTACCATGCCATGAATTATACCTCCAAGGGTATAATTGATGCATCCTTCTATGGAGGATTTAAAAGAAAAGTGTAGAGGCAAAGCGAGTTTATTGAAGACCTTGCGAATCACGAAGCCTCTGAGACTCCATTTAGGAATCTTAGGGAGGCGACAAACGAGGATAAGAGTAGTGCAGTTGGATTGGATAGAATGATAGCCATAGAATCAAAGCAGTGCAGGTTATGAGCAATTTGGAGTACTTGATGAGAAGAGAATGTGCAGCACACTTGCGTGAATTTGGAGCGTTGAGAGAAGGAAGGAGAAATGATCTTGAGTGGTATGAGGAGGAAGAGCCTACTTAAGTTGAGGAAACAAAGTGTATAGATAGTGAAGTTACCATTTCAAGCCTAACCCCAACTTGCCAACACACTACACTCTAGCATTGAGGAACCATGAAAATTTTTCGTATGGTGGGGGAGCACAGTAGGGCCCTAAACATGGACAAAGCTACCATCGGAAGCACACTCGGCAGGTTCGAGGCCGAGCGACGAAGGCGGCTGACTACATAAATACAATGGGCGGAGTACCCGGGGTCAAAGGACCCAATCTTTTGAAGATCAGATGGTACAATTCATGGCCGGAAAAAGGATCCACGAATGTGCATGACAAAAATTGCTAGACTTGAGAATTTCCAAGCTAGCTCTGGTATGTTTCAAACAAACATTAATTCTCCTCCTGATGTGAGGGAAATTTTTTCCGAGCCAGCAGAATGTTCAAGGAGTAATGAAGGAAATGCAGAGATGATGAACATGCTGGTGTCAATAAAGAAAGAAATGAAGGAGAGAGAGAAAAGGTGGGAGCAGCAACAGAGGATCAGAGAAGAATTTCTAGAAGCTGAATTCTAGAAAACGGTCTCCGGGCTCCGGTTCGGATCCACCATTTGGGTCGGGTTGGGGATTCGGGTTGCGACACTTTTGGAAAAAAAAAACAAATAAATAAAAAGTAAACAAAAGAATTAAACGAGCATCCCAGAATAAGTTCGGATTCGCCAATCGGGTTGGACGGGAAATGGGTGCTACACATGATATCAATCCTCCATACCTCAAACAGTTCAACTTCAAGAATACCTTTCAAGTGTTTCATCTCTCCTAGATATACTACCCATTCTTTGACACCTATCACAGGCTGATACATAAGCATGGGCATCTCTAAATAAGGTTGGCCAATAAAAGCCTGATTGGAGTGTTAGTGATATGCTCTAGCCCAGTGGCATATACATGTCATTACATGTTTATATACATGAGGTATTTATCATTTTATCTTGTTATTTAAATTGTGGTTTAACTTGATAAAATAAGATCCTTGAATAGTTAGCTCTTGCTTTATGTCATCAGAGTATGTGACTTTATATAGTAAAACCTTAAGGCATAAGAACACTATTCTAAATAGTCATAGTCAGTCATTATTGTGGGAATAATAATGAAGTAAGGTAATATGTTTTATGAGAAAAGACCATGTTTTGCTGGTCATGAACATAAGATGTTACTCGAACATAAATACATATTAAGTTCATGTTATTAGATGACACGCTATGAAATACCATGGATTATGTCATGGGTAATTCTCATTCTGTTAGTGGTATTTGAGTCCTTGGACTGAATTCACCATGGATTCTACGCAGGAACCGTGTCGCAGCGTAGCTTCAGTGGCGTCTTTAACGAGATGGTATCCTGATTTATGGTTGGGCATGGGTAATCATGCTGGAGGAATGTGGTGACCAGTGAAGGAATTTGTCCAAGCTCTTAATTGGGTAGGATGTCTAATGGCCTACGATAGTAAAATTTGAGGCGTAGGCGGGTGCTGAGATGAAGTTGATAGGAGTTATCGATATTTGTTTAGTCGATCTACTTGAGAATCGAGAAATGATTAAGTTGTACTCTAAGATGACTTCATCCATACTTTATGGTTAATCGAGACATCGTGTGACAAAGGACTAATATCATACTATGAGTAAGGTTTTCGAGTCCTTGATTCACTTGATTTAGGTAGTTATAATGTCTTGCTAGGACCCGATTATAACTTATGAGCTAGAATATGATTTGGGCATTACTTGACATTAGGTAGACCTATGGGTCCTACCCAATAGAATAAGCTATAATGGGATGTTAGAAGGCTCTCTCTTTAGCCCATGATTAAGTGACCTAAGCCCGAGCTGGAATTTAATAGTTAATGGAATTTGGTTTAAATTCATTTTAATAAAAGGGTTTGGGGGGCTTGATATAAATATGGGGTTTATCATCTAAAAGAATGTGGTTCTTTTGAAGTGGGCGTTTTGATAGAGAATTCTTTTTAGAGTTTTGGAAGACACTAAGGTGTCTTTTGTTTTGTGGGACAAAGACCTATCATAAGGTGCTAGCACATCCATCCCATCCATTAGTCGTTCATGTGGATACCTTTAGAGGGCGTTTGCACACTACATCGTCTTGGCTCGTTGCTGCTGGATCGTTTCCTGTTTGTGTTTCAGCATGTGTGTGATCAAGAAAATCTGCACTAGTCGAAAAGGATTCGGTCTACAAGAGGTAAGATCTGGATTTCCTTGATTCATTATTTAGTTTCATCAAACATCTTGGATCCTAATGCGGTTCAACGTTAAAATTTTTATTTAGTTGCATTTTCTTATCAACTGATTCAAACATGGAACCTTTGTGGGTACATCTTATTTCCCCTAAAGTGCCCTCCACACTCTAGAGAATGACAGTGAGTTAGGATGCTACCCATCTCTTCTTCTGGCACACATCTTCTTATTACCTGGTTTGAATAGTGTCTATAGAGGGTTGGTTCTTCCCGATAAGATACCTCGACTTAGAAGAATTTCTTCTTCGTTGTTATGTAAATTTGAGGAATCACCTTAGCTACAAATGAGTTGACATAATTCGACAAACGAGGCATAGGACTCCCTCTAACATAGCTAATAATTTCTCATTTGGGAAGTTGTCATTAATTTGTACTTCGTTAATGACCGCCCAGTCGGGATAGATGATCATGACGATTCTGTTCCCTTTTTGTCTTTAATCTCGAGGTCAAACTCTTGGAGCATTAACACCGATACGATTAGCCTTGGCTTGGCGTCTTTCTTGTCCATGAGATATTTGATGGCTGAGTGATCAATATGTACTATTACCTTGTTGTCTATCAAGTATGGTCTGAATTTGTCAAATGCAAAGACGATAGCCAAGAGTTTTTTCTCGGTTGTGGCATAGTTTAATTATGCCTCATTCAAAGTCCTACTAGCATAATAGATGGTTCGATAGACCTTGTCTTTCTTCTGACCCAATACGGCTCCCTCTGAGTCACTTTCATCACACATTGGCTCGAAAGGCGTGCGATCTGGTGTGACTCTTATTGGTCGTTTGAAATTAATTTCTCCTTATTGAGTCATAGGAAGCAGTTATATTTGCTCATGAAAGTAGACACTACTCGGCATAAGAAGGTTAGATGAGTGGCTTAGCTATTTTAGAGTCTTTTATGGTACTATAGAATCCGTATGTCAGCAAAACTCAAAGTTCCCTTCACAAAAGTAGGTGGTGGCAACTTCCTGGATCCACCTCTACCGCTATATCCATGATTCCTTGCTGATCTTGTGACTGAAACGATACCTTCGTACCATGGTGACCTTTCTCCCAATTGAGCACTAGGTTGGTTTCTTCATGTAGCGCCCCTTTAGGTCAGGCAGTTAGGCGAATCCATTTGGTTCTGGGATTACTGTTTGGATTCTTTATTGCGTTTATTTATTTTGTTGTTTTTGGTGTAGTGGCGCAGATCGCCGGCGACCGAGATGGCGGTCGAACGGTACCGGTTACTCGGCCGTTTTCATTTATCTTATCAAAAACGTTTTATTTATGTAATTTCATTTTAGAGTTTTCAATTACGCGGAAGTTGTTTTAAATGGTAGGCCCATAAACCATCAATGACTTTGAGACAGGAATTTTCGAAAATCTCGAGAGTCATGTGAAATGGCTTGAACTAAGTTCATTACAAAATAAAGTGAACTGAAAAGAAATAAAATTTTTTTTTCGGAATGAAACAGTCAGAATGAAGCAATATGAATCAGTATCAAAATAATAATGTAATAATTAAAAAAAGGATAAACGAAAAAAAACTTATGAAAATTAAGCGGTGGGAGAGATGAGGCGTGCGAGAGAGAGACGGTCTAGAAGTTGCTATTTTTATTTTTCTTCTTTTTGTTTCTTTCTAGGTTATGGAAATCGGATGAAGTAGGTTTAATGAGACTAAAGGCAAGAGTTGATGTGTGAGGAGTTACGCGTGGACACGAATCTTGGGTTCTGGAACAAACTCTAAGAGATGAGGAATTTCCTACTTGTGTTATTTCCGGCTAAGGCCATTTAATGACTTAGGATTGGCTAAGAAGTGGTAAGGCCTTAAATTTCGATCCTCAGAATTTTTTGGACTAAGTGCCCAGAATTTTATGAATTTTTGGGACTATTTTGAATGATCGGAGTTGGGTGAGGTATTTTTGGGCAGTCTGACTAAATTTTAGGACATTGTCGGACAATCAGGCTAAAATTTGAGCATTTTCGGGCGGTTTAGTTGAGTTCGCGATTGGTTTTGATCAAGGGGCGATGTCTGGGTTTTGTGTGTGTCTTGCTATCCAATGGTCGGTGACCAGATCGTGAAGGACGAAGTGCCTTGTTTTATGTGGGTCAGTTTGGGCCATTTTGTGTGTTATTATTGTAAAAATATTAATGTGTACTATCGTGTTTAAAAATCGTATTAATATATGCTATTTGATGTATTAGCATTAGTTATGGATGTAAATTATATGTAAAATTATATTGTCCATGGTGTATTAATGTTTCATATATTACTCATATATACATATAACATGAAGGGAAAATACGTGGCATCATGCATTTCATATGCAGGGTCACATCGCGTGAAATTGGTGTGTGTGCATGAGTCTTGTGTCCACCGATTCTTGGTGAATGTGTGGTGAGCTCAGAAATGGGACAACGTCCAAAATTGAGACTCACGGTTGGGTAAAACAATAATAATAATAAATCACGTGTGTGGGTGAAGCAAGATGGGGCAGATTTCATTTCGAGTTTTCAATTTGTGTGGAAAAATATTGTCTACCGGTTCGGAATACCTCAGTCGATCATAACTGATAATGGACCGTTGTTTGACAGCAAAATATACAGAAACTTATGCCATGAGTTGAAAATCAAAAACTTGTACTCAACCCTGTGGTACCCCGTAGAGCAATGGCCAAGCGAAAGCATCCAACAAAACTCTCTTGTCGGCTTTGAAAAAGCGTTTGCATTTTGCTAGGGGAAAATGGGTGGACGAGCTACTAGGAGTCCTTTGGGCATATAGAACAACTAGTCGGAGGCCGATTGGAGTATCACCATTTGCCCTAAGCTATGGTATGGAACCCATTATTCCTACATAAGTCAGGATGACCACGCTTCAAACAGAGGTTCCTGGAATGGCTAATGTTGAAGCCCGTCTACAGAGACTGGGTAAGCGAGACCCGAGCTCGAGCGGCCGTATAAAAGTATAGCATCTGACAAAGGATGTGAGCTTATCTGACGGGCATATAAAGTCGCGTGCATTCCGAGCTGGAGACCTAGTCTTGAGAAAGATCTTTGAAAAAACGGCTGAACTGGCGACTGACAAATTCAAACCACATTGGGAAGGGCCATACGTGATCATAAGAGTGGGGCCAATCGGTTCGTACACATTAAATAAACTAGACGGGGCACCAGTGCCCGGAATGTGGAATGCTATGCACCTTAAAAGGTATTATTAGTAGAGTTTTCTTTAAGGGATTTATCAATAAAATTTCCTTTAAAGTATTTGTTTTTCAGTCTTTGGAATATTAGCAATCAAGTTTTCTTTAAAGGGCATTATTTCCTTCAATTTTTTGAATAATGATTCGTGCCACAGTAGGTGTTATGAATCAACAATATTTATAACCTAAAATTCCTCCCCTATGATATGAGATTCACTGAGTATAGTGGCTCAAATTCGAACACATGGATGGGTTTTCTTTGCCTGAATGATTCTTTATTAAGCTCAAAATGGTGAATTTAAATTTGGATTTTGGGGTTTGGTAAAAGCAGGGGGGAGTTGATGGTTTGCAAGCTGAAAATAAGGTGAAACAAAAATAAAAGAACTCCTTGAAGCATTGGGCCTTTGGGTTTAAAGGTCCTGGCTAGCAGAGGTCCTGGGTCCACTTTCCTCGCGTTAGGAGGATGACATATACTCATCTCCCGAGCCCAGGATCTTCATTTAACTTTAAAAAACTAAACCACAATAATTTTCCTTTTGATGGCTTGTTTATTTAGCATTTATGGTTCTATGGTGAAAATCTATCACCTTGACCCATCCCTCTGATGATTCGTAAGGGCAACTAATGAATCTCGGTGGATCTAATAATAAGCATCCATGAACCCTAAAGATGCAAGTATTGATGAAGAGGATCATCTGATTGAGGAATATAACCCCTTAACCGCAACCTACCTCCAGGTGGCTCGTAAATAGCAACTAATGGATATCGAGTGTATCTAAAGCTAAAGACCACCTTTGACCTAAACTTGCCAAGTATTGGCCAAAGAAAGTACATCAAAAGCAAACCTAGGTTGCAAATTTGGGAACCCAAAATGTCAAATACAGCGTGAAAATAGGGAACCAAAAGTTTACCTTAAAGCCCAGATTTGCCCGATAGCCCTCCTCTTCAAGGAGGAAGAGGTCCTTGACCGCTCTGAGGTTGTCATCCTCGGAGGAGTGTTTGAGTAACCCGAGAAGGGAAAAGAAAATGGAAGAAAATGGGAAAAGGAGGAATGTGGCGACGCATGCCGATCTATTGCCAGAAATGAGTGATTGATCGTTTTGTGGCCCGGGGCTTATATGCTGAGAGTCGAGGGGGAAGTACAAAAGAAACCAAGATCGGAAAGGTATTTACAAGGGATAATATCGGAAGAAACAAAAATGCAACAAAAAAAAAAGCCGGCGTCAAAAAGTAGGTGAAAGTCACTTGGATGAGCAGTGCTTTCCATGAGGATGCACAGTGCTCACGGGAAAAGCATTCTATGTGCTCCATTTCTTATTTTTACGCTATTCTTTCCTTTGGTCTTTGATCTGCAATGCTGAGTTTGACTTGAATTCTTCGTGCTTGGATCGACTCAACAATTTTGGCATAATTAGCTCGCAAAGCGCAAATTTTGCCACAAAATCACGTCCATGAAGTACAATAGGGACTGAACATGTTAATTGGGTTGATTAGAATGATTAGTACACAAAAAGCACTCAAAACCTATAATAAATAGGGTTCAAAATAGCACTTTTTGGGCATGAATCGCACCCCCCAACCGACACATTGCTAGTCCCTTAGCAATGCAAGAAGAAAATAAAAAAAACATAGAAAACTATAACAAAATTATGTTACAAGGTTGCAGTTCAAAAAGGTTATGAAGAAGTAATATTTGCTAACCCTCATTAGGAAGTGCAAAACTTAGCCTAATAACTACCTCCAGGAGAATGAATGCCATACAAAATGGAGTATCAAAGAGCTTCCTTCGATGACTCAACCGGGAACTTCCACCAAAATCTAAGTGTTTGTTTGATCGGTCCTCAACAATAAAGGCGCCAAGCGCACTCTCCCGACCCGAAGCTATTTGCGACACCAGTATGCTAACAGCCCAAATAGATCGGGACCCAATCTTGTTCACAACTCTATTTTATGTGTAGGGTGCGATCTTGAGAATCGACCTCACCAAAGTCCATGTAGCGAGGGATCTGGAGTATTGACCAATTAAGGCTTAGGGCACCAAGTCATAAGGATCTTTCGACCACTAACTCTTTAGGTTTCACTCTGGACTTCGAATGATTTCGTAACTCTAGCACCTACAACTCGCTAAACCTCACCCATCCACCCGTGTAGCAAACACTAAGTTGGTGGCTCCCAACCTTGATTGGCCAGGGCCTGGGCTATAGGCTTCGTAAACCCCTCGGACATGTTAGGGTTTCAGGTAAAGCGTTCTTGATTTTTCTTCTTTTTCTTGTTCTTTTCTTTTTCTTTTGGAAGACACATTGGCCTTTTATTCATGGGGGTCCTTAACCTATTACAAGTGGTCAACGAAACTAGGGTAGGTTTTACAATGTTTAGGAGGTAGGGAGTTTTTCAGCCTATTGTTGAAAACTGAAGTGCACAGTGTGTGGTTAGCTAAAGGTGGAAGAAAAAGGTCAAAAGCAGCAAGGATTCAACTAATCATCCACTCAACTAGGCATCGCATCACTCTAACATCAACATGATTAGACAAAGTTTCAATTTTCCAACTTGCAGGTTAGGCAAAACCACAAAAAAATTTGGGTGCATAATGGGTCCAATTTTTGAAAAAGTAAGTTGTATAGTATAACAGGTTCACAAAAAGGACAACTAGCAAGCCACTGAACATCACAAAATGGGCTTGCTCAAAATAAAAACAAAAACATAAATGTAAACCACTTTCTTATTAACTCTCCCCCAACCAAATGTCTCCACTTTGTCGCAATGGGGCTCGGATTGGAAAGTTAGAGAAGGAAATTTTCCCCTCCTTGATGATATGTGCTCGTTTTGGGATGAGGAGACTTCATAGATTTCCATCGACACCTTATTCCTTCCGTTTGAGCTTCAAATAAACAAGTTAGGAGAGAAAAGAGAGAGAAAAAAGTGACCAATTGGAGAATTTTAAAAATTACACCTTTATAATAATTTCAAAAGTATTCTTTCTAGCTATATTTGGATTCTACACTCTCTAAGCTTTCCAACAGTACCAAAAACACCTAAAACGGAGTTCGGATGAAAATGTTATAAGCAAAACAAAATGGAGGTGATGCAGGTTGCGAAAATTCGCAACCTGCGAAATTCATAAGTCAATTTTTTCAATTTTTTTAATATTTGAGAGACAATTTATATATATATATATATATATATATATATATATATTGATAGGGTTTGAGAAAAATGGGCTCATGAGGCCCACTCACCAAGCCAAGTGGTGGCTATTGACACTTAATGCAGGCCCCTCGGTACCAGCCCAAAACGAAGGCCCGGCCCGCTAGGTCCAAAGGACGATCTTGGATGAATTAGAAGGTCCATATCCTGCAAATCAGATTGTATTTCGCCCACACAGAAAATAGAATAACCCCTAACCAAATCTTATCAGTAAGGGAAAGAAAATAATAACAGATCATCACCAGTTGGATCTCCCTCCAATAAGGAAGGAAGATTATCCCAAATAAACAGCTCTTTCTAAATCCATTACAAATCCAATATTGATAAGAAAATCCCATCAATGGGAACAAATCCCTGAATTCACAATTCTAAGCTGGTTGAACATCTACTATAAATACATAGCGCGATGAACGAGTACTCACTCTTAGACGCATACTCACTTATGCAACACATTAGCCCTCTAAGCGGTCTCTTTTCTCTTAGAAAGAGCGGCTTAGGCATCGGACGACACGGGCGGCCCTCGCCCCCGCTGCTTTGATCTTGCGGGAGGAGTGCTACGTCGGAGCTGCCCGAGATCAACGATCCCGCGATCTGCCTCGGCCAGACGATCCCGGGCCTTTGCATCCCGGCCCGGAAGCAATCCGGGTCGGCTGGCGGCCCCGCGCTCGGCCCGGTTAGGTTGAAAAAAAGGCATCATCATATATATAACATAAAAAGACAAAATAGTGCACAGTGGAGGACAAGGCACTATTGCAGTGCGAAATTTGCCTTTAACGAAATTCTTTGTGTTTTCTCTCCTCCAAGAATTGGCAAAAACACACTTAAAATAAACCGCAGAAAAAAAGAAAAATTGCATAAACTTGAAAATTGGAAATTTAGATCTAAATCTCATCATCCACATCCATCAATGAAATAAAATAAAATAAATAAGATAAAATGAAAACAAAAAGTAGGAGGCTGAGCACCCTTAAAACTGTTCTCGAGCCTTTGGAGGTACATTGGAGCTGTTGGGCTAAATCTTAGAGTTAGTGCTCCATGTCAGAACCCACCCAGAACCATCGGCTATGCCATGCGGTGTGGTTGCATTGCCATCTTCTTTGGTAGTGTGAAGGTTTGAACAATGGCCACTAGCTTTTGAGGTTTTGCGGGCGGGCAGTAGATGGGATGGCCTTTGTTGTGGAGTGTCGGGGTTGGTCGTGTTGCGAGGGCGGGGGCGGTATGTAGGCCCCGAGTTAGTAGGGGCGGGGGAGTAAATTGTTCTCTTAGTGTTCTTCCACTTGCTTCCTCGTTCGGCAACGAGGGGGCTGCTTCATACTCTTCGTAGGTGACAATGACACCAATATGCGAAAGATTCGATAATAGATGTTGTTGACCTTTGCTCCTCTGCCATGGTGTCACTTAGGCATTCTTCCTCTTGACTCTTTCTCTTGATAAACATGTTGATTAACGAAGCCTTGAAATGGGTCACTGCGAGGTTGTCAAATTCATGCTCCATTTCGCTGAAGTCCACGTCAATTCTTTAGTTGGAAGGTTCTCCATAGTGTGAATTTTTTTACTCAATTGAGCATTGAATTTCTTCTGTTCTTCCATAACATCACCCACCAGCTTGGTGAGGTTTAGGATGGCTTGATCAATTGGAGATATTGATTGTGGTGGTTGAGGCGAGGAGTTAGGCATAATGGAGGCTTGGGAGGTGCATAAGTTGGGAAACTTTGTGAAGGGTCTCTTATTTAATCCCTTGGTCTCTATTGTCCCTCATGGATCTATATGGGTTTGGATTTCTTCCCAAGGGTTATTGATTCTGCCATGGAAGGTTCCTATAGTCCCTCATTGACATGTATGCTCTAGGGTTTCTCTCCACAAGGTACTCCTGTATTGTTCTCCCTCTCCCATTTGGTCACAATTCAAACCCACTGGACATGCAATCCTACAGTAGAAATAGGGCAACATAAGATAACACCAAAAACAGTCCTGCAGGATTTTTTTTTTTTCCAATGAAATGAAATAAATAAATAAATAACCGACAGTAATATAAAAGAAATTCACCAATACTTGTGATGAGGATCACAAGTGTTCCACAGCTCGTCAAATGCACTTAGGCACCATCCACAGCGGCAGCATTGATTCGTGCCACCGGTAGGTGTTATGAATCAACAATATTTATAACCTAAAATTCCTCCTATTGCCATAACAAAGCTACTGCAGTATAGTGGCTCTAGGGTCGAACACAAGGATGGGTTTTCTTTGCACAAATGATTTACTGTTAAGCTCAAAAATGGTGAATTTCAATTTAGATTTTGGGATTTTGGTAAAAACAGGGGAGTTGATGGTTTGCAAACTAAAAATAAGGTGAAATAAAAAATAAAAAGAACTCCTCGAAGCATTGGGCCACTGGGTTTAAGGGCATATAGTCATCTCCCAAACCGGATCTTCATTTAACTTTAAAAACTAAACCCTAATAATTTTCCTTTTGATAGAAAGCATTTATTTAGCATTTATGGTTCCTATAGTGAAAATCTATCACCTTGACCATCCTCTGATGATTAGTAAAGGGCAACTAATGAATCTCAATGGATCTAATAATAAGCATCCATGAACCTTAAAAGATTACAGTATTGATCCAGAGGATGCATCTACGGTGAAAATATAACCCCTTAACCTACCTCGATGAACAAGTAAATAGCAACTAATGAATATCGAGTGTATCTAAAGCTAAGAACACCTTTGAACCTAAAGCCTTGTAAGTGTTGGCCAAAGAAATTACGTAAAAGCTTTAAACCTAGAGTTGCAAATTTGGGAGCAGAAATGTAAATCTAGCTGCGTGAAAACAAGGGAACGAAGTTTACCTTCGCCAGATTGCCAATTAGCCCTCCTCTTGGGGAGGAAGAGTCTAGCCAACCTCCTCGAGTTGTCATCCTCGGAAGGAGGAGTGTTCAATGGCCGAGAAGAAAGAAAATGAAAGAAAATGGGAAAGGAGGCGGCGCGGCCGCACGCCCGAGTCTATTGCCCAAATGAGTGATTGATCGTTTTGTACAGCGGGGCTTATATATGCTCGAGTCAAGGAAATTACGAAACCAAGGTGGAAGGTATTACAAGGGATAATATCGAAAGAAACAAAAAATGTAACAAAAAAACTGAGGCATCAAAAGCGGTGAGAGCAGAATTTCATTGGATGAGCGATGCTCGCAGGATGCACAGTGCTCGTAGGAAA
This sequence comes from Tetrastigma voinierianum, assembly GCA_016808115.1. Classification (NCBI taxonomy): domain Eukaryota; kingdom Viridiplantae; phylum Streptophyta; class Magnoliopsida; order Vitales; family Vitaceae; genus Tetrastigma; species Tetrastigma voinierianum. Next base: position 9,921 of record JAEQBH010009106.1, on the reverse strand, counting down.
AGCATTCCTGTAATGCTCCATTTTCTTATGTTTTATGCTATTCTTTCCTCTGGTCTTTGATGCAATCTTTGAGTTGACTTAAATTCTTCGTGCTTGGATCTGACTCAACAATTTTGGCATAATTGGCTCACAAAAGCGCAAAGTTTGCCACAAATGCGATCGAGTAGTCTGATAGGGACGAACATGTCAATTGGGTTAATTAGAATGATTAGTACAGAAAAAGCACTCAAAACCTATAATAAATAGGGTTCAAAATAGCACTTTTTGGGCACTAATCAAATAACCTCCATTCAAAAGATACAGACTTGTGGCTCCTAAACTGTTGGCACTTTAAAAGGCGGACTTGTGTCCCAAGCATGCTGGCACTTTCAAAAGACCAGACTTGTGGCTCTAAGTATACTGGCACTTTCAAAAGACCATAATTGTGGATTTAAGCCTGTTGGTACTCTCAAAAGACCATACTTATGGCTCTAAACATGTTGGTACTTTCAAGACCAAACTTGTGGCTCTAAGCCTGCTAGCACTCTCAAAAGACCAAACTTGTGGCTCTAAGCATGTTGGAACTTTCAAAAGACCATACCTGTGGCTATAAGCTTGTTGGCACTTTTAGAGAGCCGGCCTCGTGGCTCTTTGAAAGAATTAACTATCCTAGCCGATGTTCCTAAAAAGGATGAGAAATAATAAAGTCTCAGTGCATAAGAGTACCAGAAGTTATATTTCATTAAAATGCACCAATTGGCGTCTATGATTACAAAAAATATGTCCTGGTGGCCTTACGGAAATTTCAAAAAGAAAAAGAAAAGGAAAAATGAGGGATTGGAATCAACTCGAACCACAGCGAAGCATTCTCCTTAGGTTCCTTGTCCGCCTTCCTTTCGGGTATGCACATGAAACATTATGTCCTCAATAGCCGTTGGGACCAGGGGGCACCTATGGATCACATAGAACTCAGGCGGCAAAGGGTCGGAGGAGTCAAGCATACCATCCGGAACCTTTGGTTAGTCTCCACAGATGTTGTGTTTGAAAACACAACACCTGTAGCCGTAGGAAAAAATGACCTCTAGAGCCTTCTGGTAAGCCTCCTCCATGGTCGGCCTTCTTGTCTTTACCGACTTGGGAGTGGAGAAAGGATACCTCGTCCTTGGCCGCCCCAATCTTCAATAGGAGAGATGTTTGCTCAACCTCCCAAGCGGTGAGCTCGGCCTCCAACCTTGCAGGCCTCCTTTGATCTTAGCCATGCTTATATTTGCGAGCATCTTGAACCCTAGCCAAGTCACCCTCTGCCTTTGCCTTTGCCTCGCCCACTACAACAACAGTAAGCCGGGCAACCTGAGCTTCCTCTTTAGCCTCGTCTCTCTTTTTCTCCGCACTCGAGGTCTTCTTTGTGCCCTCCTTGGCCTTCCGTTCCCAATGTCTAAACCAGGACTTGGCCTTACTTAGGGATTTTTCTAGGGCCTGATACTTGGAAGTGGTAGACCCAGCATAGAGTCGCAACTTCTCGGCGTCCTCCAACCTAACCTAAATCTCCTATCTTTGTGGGCCCCATGTTCGAGCAGCGGTGACGGCTGTTACAAAGAGGTGAAATAACAATACAAAACCCATGCTCGAGCATTTAGAAGTCGGTAGCGACTAGCACCGATTGTCTCATTTAAGTCTTCATTACGGATATACATCCTGTCTTCCGCCACACTCTGATAGGACCCCTTATCCATGTAGTTGAGGAAGGGGGTGGAGTACTCCTCAAAACGAGCCACCAACGGGACGCGAAGGCTATGGGGGTAGAGATCGTGCATGTGTGCGATCGGAGAATCCTTCTTGTCGAAAGGGTTGCATTTTGACGGCGGGTAGCTGCGTCGGGCCGGCTCGTCCGCCGATGGACGACTCCACTCGGCTTAACATATGTGCAAATATCGGCTTATTGGTGTGCTATCCTCTGTCCGAAAGTGTGAGACTGGGTCCATGCGGCAGAGGCGTGGGCCGCGCTCTTATAAAAGGCCTCATTTGCAACCTCATCATTAAGGGGCTCTCTCACGAAGCCCCATCCTCCAGCATTACACAAGCCTCTGGGAGCGCGCCAGGCGATCACCACTCAAAGGCTGGCCAAGCATCGGGAGCTGATTACGGAGAATCCAGGCAAATCCTTTGTCGAAAATTTAATCTAAACCTCCTTAGTAGGGCTGGCTGTTTAAGTGTTTCGTCGACCCTCGGGTGGGGGTAGTCTCCCCCTCAGCGTTGGCGGCTTATTTGCGCATCCACGCAACAAATCCAGTGGTGAGGCTACATATCTCAGCCTTCCTTTCTTCGGCCAACTCGCTAATTGTCGGATCCGTCTGGTCAGCCAAACCCTCCCCAATCAGCGAAGCAACCTTAATCTATCAGATCTTTTTCTTCTTGTCCTGAAATGGTTGGCAGATCTCAGCAACCAAAGGTAACTGGGCGGGCTTGGGATCTTGCGCCGAGACAAGGAGTAGACGGTCCAAATGACGAGAACAAAGGGTTACGGAGGCGAATTCCGCAAGAGAGGCTCCACCGATATTGAAGCTGAGATCAGCGAGGACGAGTGCTCGCCAGCTACAAACTTAGTTGGTGGAAGGGAAGAACAAGCACTATGTATGGGAAAGGACTGGCGCCCAGCTCCTACAGATTCTTCACAGACAAAAGGGGCTCATGGTTACACTCCTTTCTATGATCTCAGCTGACCGACTAATGCGCTCCGGTCTTTTACCTTCTCATTAAGTTGACCAGTCATTTTCGCCTCGCTGCCTAGACAAATATGAGCTGTCAAACTAAAATAGACACATGAACAAATAAGCCCTAGAAGGCCAAGCGTCATGTGCCCGGGCTAACGAAACTGACCCCTTTCACTTATACATTTTGGGGAGTTAGGGGCAGGTTACAAGTGTAGGGCATGGGTGAGGCATAAATAGGTGGCCCCATCCCAAGCTTCAAAATATAAATGAAACAAATCTCCACCAGCAATGTCCAAATGGTAGAGATAGTTTAGCACACTACAACCCATTAGAATTCGAAAAACATTCGGGTTTACGAGTGCAGAAGGTTCTTGGGTAAAGTGTAGAAACTGCTTCACCAATAATGGGACGAGGAAGAGAATCAGGAGATTCTAGGAATCCTCAAGGCAGTGGTCGTGGAGGATCAATGGCACCTCCAGCAACTCGTGATCTAGGTAGAGGTTGAGGTGTGTCGCGACAACAAAGGAGGCAAGGAAGTATTGTATCAGACACTGTGGATCGCCCTATTTCTACAACACCGGCACGACCATATGCTATGAAAGCTCATGAGGATCTGGAAGCTCCTAAAGTTATAGCGGGTATTTTCTCTCTTTATGATATTGAGATGCATGCTTTAATAGACCCTGGCTCTACTCATTCGTATATCTGTAACGAGCATGTGTTTGATAGAATGCCATCAGTAGACGTGCAGAGTATGATATGCATGTGACCAGGTCCACACAGGGCATAGATGTTAATGTTAACAGAGTATATAAGAATTGCCCGATAGTGATTAATGATAGAGAGTTTTCCACTCACTTGATTGCTTTGCCTTTCCGTGAGTTTGATTTGATATTGGGGATGGATTGGTTGTTTAAGCATCGGGTCATAGTTTATTGTGATAAGAGATCGGTAGTGCTTAAATGGTCTGACCAGACGGAAGTGACAATGAATGGTATTTGAGGTGGTCCATAGTCTAATCTGATTTTAGCTATGCAATCCCGAATGATTTCTGAGAAAAGGATGTGAGGCCTTTTTGGCTTTGGTGTTGAACTCTAAAAGAGGTCAAATAGAATTGGAAAATATTCTGATAGTGAGAGAATTTCTGGATGTATTTCCTGAAGAGCCGGGTATTCCACTTGAAAGAGAAGTGGATTTATCTATTGAGATTTTACCGAGAACAGCTCCTATTTCAAGAGCACCCTACAGGATGGCTCCAACTGAGTTATGGCACCGTATGAAGCCTTATATGGCCGGAGATGTAGAACTCCCGTATGTTGGACGGAGTTAAATGAGCATAAAGTGATTGGTCCAGACCAAGTGAAGATACAGAGGATAAAGTTTAGGTTATTCAACAAAGGTTAAAAGCTGCAAGTGACCGACATAAGTCTTATCTTTGATTTGAAAGAAAGATGTGTATATGAAGTCGGTGACAAAGTATTCTGAAGTATCACTTGGAGTGAAGGAAGATATTGATTTGGAAAGAGGGAAGTTGAGTCAAGATTCATTAGCCCATATCATTTAGAAAGGAGTGGACAGTGGCCTATTGGTTGCCCTCCCTCGAGTTAGCGAGTTGCATGATGTGTTCTTGTGCATGCTTGAAATACCGTTCGGATAGATTGCGTATCCTATTAGTGCAAAGTACAAATTGAGATTTCTAGTATGATAGAGCCAAGGCTATTTTGGCTCGTAAAGTGAAGCAATTCGAAATAAACAAGTCACGGATTGGTGAAGTGCTCTTACAACACCATGGCGGGGAGAGTTGCAGGAGCCAAGCGACTATGAGAGCCTGTACACCGCAACTTTTTATTGGTATGATTTTGATGATGAGAATTCTTTTGAGGAGAGGTGTAACACCCCAAATTATACCCTAGTATTTTATTACATTTTAGAGGTATAATAAAAGTAAAACTTGTATTTTTCCGAAGTTTAAGTGCTAAGAGCGAAAAATGATAAACCCGGAATTAAACCAAGAGTCAAGGGTATAATGGTCAATTACAAAATAAGGACTCAAATGACATTATGTAAGAAGATTATATGCTATTATGGAATAATGATAAGTGACTTGCAAATAGAATGAACTGAGGACTAAATAGAAAAGGGAAAACCCAAAGCGAAAAATGAGATTTTACCCAAACATGTATATAACAAAAAGGATAAGACACGATTTGTCTCATAGAAAGGAGTTCTCATTTTGGCTTAAAGAAAGGGAGAGCTAGGGCTGATTTGAAAGAAGGGAGAAGAAAGGGAGAAGAAAGGAAGAAGGAAGAAAAAAAGAGAAAAAGGAAGAGAAAATCTAAAAAGGAAAGCTTTGAAGCTTTAAGGTTAGGAAAATCCTAACTTCCTCCATCTATGGGTATATTTTGATTTAGGGTTTGAAGTTTGGTTGGTTTAGGATTTTCATCTTCTATTTTATGTTTTTTAGTGTTGTGCTTTTGTTTTGAATCCTCAATGGAAGAGTTTGGTGTCAAAAAATTGAGTTATGGTTCATATGGGTCGGAGGTGCTGTCCATTTTTTTTTTCCGACCCTTTCTCTTTGTCTGAAATAACTTAGCCATTAGACCTCCAAATTGAGTAATTCTAATTTCTGTGTAATCTAGACTTCTTATAGAATAACTCCCAAGAAGTAAGTGTAATCAAATTCGGCCCTTATGGTGCCCAAAAAATTATGGAACCTGAATATGAGCTTAAAGGTAAGCTTCTGGGTTTATCCTCTGATTTTGATAGAGTCTTGGTGTTTGGGTCATAAGTTGAGTTTCACTCATCCAAATTGAGTGTTTCAAATTTTTGTAAAATCTAGACTTCTGGGAGAACAACTTTCATGAAGAAAGTATTGCAAAATTGTGTTGGGAGTGTCTTTCTGAGGCCATTTGTGTAAATGGATATGATAAATTATAAGGGAAATCTTTGTCAAAATTTCCCATAACCCATTCTTATCTTGCCATAACTTGGCCTCTTGACCTCAAATTGGATTATTCTAGTTGGGGAAGAACCACTGAGGTGGACTACAAAAATATAGAAGGTACGGAAGAAGCAATTAGGCCACTAAGTCCTGTTTTTAAGCTGAATTGAAGATACGGGTTTTGATTTCTTAACATGAGTAGGTTATGTATTTTGGCCATAAGTTAAGTTATAATGATCCAAATGAGATGATTCCAATTTCTACTAAAAATAAACTCTATAGAATTACAACTTTCATGAAAGAAATTTGGGTAAAATATGTCTCGTTTGTTCCCAGAAAATTGTGCAAGTTAAGGTGAAAAATCTGTCTCTAGGTGGGAAGAACATTTCCCATAATTTGACCTCTTTGGAAAAAATACATTGTTAATGCATGATAGTTATGATCTGAACATGTTGATATTTATAAAGAAATTACGGTCATAAGAATTGACTTGGAAAATAATATGAATAAGGTTAGACCTCTGTAAAATGTTCTGAATCACATATAATTGTATACTTGCTTAAGACCGAATAGTAAATAAATAGGGACTAGTGCTTCGACACTCCTGATTAGTGCTACAACACTCCTGTTTAGTGTTTCAGCACTCCTGATTAGTGCTATAGCACTCTTGTTCAGTGCTTCGGTACTCCTGTACTGTACTATACCTACGGGGACATTGTGAAAACCCGAATAAATTTGAAATTTTCACGAAACGGTAAATTGTCGCTATAATACAGGTTGAAAACCTTGAAGTTTTCTAGTTCTCGGATGACGAAACGGACCTCGTTGTTAGGTTCGTCTCTCGAAATTTAGTTGCTCGGGCGAATTTTGTTGAATTTCGAGATAGTCAGAATTTCACATTTTTCGAGGAAACGAGTGTCAGGTGACACATGGAAAGCCATGTGTCAAAATTCATGCATGTATAAATGGGATGTTCGTAGAAGGAGGAGAAGGGAGGGACAAGCCATGTGAGTGACACATGGCCAGCCATGTGTCAAAATGCATGCAAATGCATGCATGTATAAATGGGATGTTCGTAGAAGGAGGGGAGGGGAGGAAAGGAAAAGAGAAAGGAAAAGGGAAAGGGAGGAAAGAAAAGAAAAGAAAAGAAGAAAATAGAAGAAAAATGAGGAAGAGAGAAAATGAAGAGAGGGAAAGGAAAGAGGAAAAGGAAGGAGTGTCACACAGTGAGCAGACCCAGACGGCGAAGAACCCGGAACTACGCTATAAGAGGTAGGTTTCCTCCTACTCCGGTTCATTTCACGCTTAGGGGCAGTGTAGGGGCCTAACAATTTCGCCCCACTTCGGGGTGAATTATTTCATTGTGTAGCCTGTTTTTTGTTGTGGGACGGTCATGGGTAAGTATATGAAGTTCTTAGGACCGTCGAGACTAACCTGACATCTGAGCGAACGAATCTAGGTAGAATGGAAAATAGGGTATGCACGAATTTCCACCTTGCCCGCCTAACTAGTCAGCGGCACAACGGACGACAATAACTTTCCTGTCTGAACTCCGATTTAATCGTGCTTGGACTTTACATAAAGCTCGTTGAGTCTAGAATTTAATAAGATGAAGTGCTTAGCCAAACCATGGGCTAAGCGATTAGGTTGGAGTCCGCAGGCAGGTTGAGGCGGTCTGTTCTAGTTTTGGAACGTATTTTGAATCATTGTATCGAAATGCTCGAGGGTTGCGTATGTACAGTGAGAATTGCTTGTTGAATTTTTACGTGATACTTATAAAAGCTGGAATTTATGGACTAAGTCTAGATTTTTCTGAGGCCAAGTATGGCCGGATTGATGGCCAAGAATGGCTAAAGTGTGTTATTACTGTAAATTGAATAATATGTTAATGTGTGAAATTATGTGATATATGTGGGATAAAATGAAATATTATATCTGCTTAAACATAATTTATCATAGCAGCAACCTGTGTGATTTATAATTTTGCATGTGACACGTAGCGTACATGTAGCATGAAATGACATGCAATGACACTTGCATTACATTTATGCATGGGGCATTGATTGACATGGGTGTGAGTGCATGGAAATGATCGACCTTGTGTTTAGGGTTCGATGGTACATCAAGAATGCAAATGATTTTTGGAGATTGTCCACAGTACTTCTCAGAGACTGACTAAAGTACGCATCAGAGATTGTCCACAGTACTTCTCGAAGGCTAACTAAAGAACTGATCGGAGACTATCCACACTATATCTCGGAGACTGTCTGTAACACCCCAAAAATACCATAGAATTTTCATAATAATTTTATTATATATTCCGAGGATAAACTGAGCCAAACTTGGGTTTCTTTTTCGAGAATTTGTAAAATGTTATATGATTGTATGACTCAATGTCAATTGCAAATGATTATATGATTGATTGATATATGTTGGGTGATTTAAAAGACTGAACCCAAAAATTTACCCAAGTGTCAAGGGCAAAAGCGGAAAAAATGTGAAATGAGGACCTAAGGGTCATTTGAGAAAATGTTTATGTGTTTACTGCAAATAGAAGTGATATATGTGCTATAAGGTAAATTGAGGCAACTTAAATCCAAAAATGGGTTTTTGATGTGCCAAACATGGCCTTGAGGAGGATAAGTGACTTAGACTATTTTTGGTCTTAGAAATCTCCCACTTGTGCAAAAATGTTTTTGAGAGAGTGGGAGAGGAGAAAAAGCTAGGGTTTTGGAAATAGTTGGAGAATGGTGTGAATCTCTCCATATTTGTGCAAGATTTTGCAAGATTGTTGAAGAAGAAAGGTAGGGCTTCAAAGGACAAGAGATTTCAAGGTATGACACAAACCATAGATTTTCTTTAAATGATGTTGGGTTAGAAAAATCCTAATCCATCCATGGGTTTTGCTCATGGTTGGTCTAGGATGATATTTGGAGTGTTTATTTTGAGTTTGGTTTGATTTTGATTTTAGGGGAAAAGCCCTAACTTAAGTAAAAGGGGTTTTATTAGTGCTAAACCACTTTTAGAGTTGTTTTGGGTGGATTCCATGGTGGGTTTTGATGTCGGATGGATTTGAGGAGGTTTATTGGAGAAAAAGTGAGTGAGATGGAAAAATGCCATTTAAATGAACCATGGTCTGGAAATACCCATTGTGCGAGAGGGGTTTAGTCTTAGGTACCAAAGTTAGAATCTTGGTACCAAAAGTTGGGAGTACCGATACCCATTCACGATGAATTTGATGCAGGGTGCAATGCTCCCAGCAACCCTATTTTTGCATACTTTGCACTATTAAGTCCCGTGTTCATACACCGATTGGTAAGGAACCCTAATAAAGAATTAATGGGGTTCAAATAAGAATGAAACTAAGTGAAAAGCATAGGTACCTCGCCGCCAGGTGAAAGCAGTCTTTAGGCGGACTTAGTGTGCAACGAAAACCGTTAACGAATTAATTGTCATTCACTAAAAATGTATAATAGTGTTTATCCACTAAGGTGAAGCATGTTGTTATTGACAAGGGACGGGTGAGGATCACCTAACCTAGGAGCGAGATCAAGGGAAGGAAGCGATGGCAAACGGCCGGTTAGTTAGCGGACCTGTATTAGATCAAATATTGTTAGTTCCTTGTTCACTGTAATTATATTCAAATTTCAAGTGTTTTGGTAGTTTACCAAATAAATCTAAAATGATTGTATGGAGTAAGAATATCTCTAAAATGTTATTATGAAAGTGCATATGGATTTGAAAATGTGATATTTGAAATGTCTAACAATTAATTGCATGTGAGTGATTACTTGAATTGTAAACGAATTGGTCAATTCTTGACATCTTGAATTGAATCGATATACCGAATGACCAACATGGCGGGATGCACCAATCGGCATCCATCGTGAAGGCAAACCAAAATTCTTCAATGTCCCACATGGCGGGATGCACTAATCGGCATCCATCATGATGGTGTATGACATTGTTAAAATGTCCCACTTGGCGGGATGCACCAATCAACATCCGTCATGATGGCGTATGACATTTTTAAATAATCACATGGCTGGATGCACCAATCGGCATCCGTCATGATGGGAGATCGAAATTGTTAAATGTGTGAGCACAATACCGAATGACAAAAGGGCGAGTTCATCGAAAGATACATGTGAATGTGGTGTATGGTAAAGTGAAATAACAAACTTTGATGAATGTAAATGGGATTTGTAAACTAAATACATCCTTGGGAGTATATGTTGAATCTCATGATTTAGGTTAAATAAATTGGTTGTATGTGAAAATGCACATTTT